>JAQIXA010000582.1:0-39370 GCA_034699045.1 Nanhermannia cf. coronata Gr-Ori-00579
CTAAATAAACCGGTCCCATATTACCGGATTCGATCTTTTACTGAATTAATATTATCACTTAAATCCTATTTATAGATAAAGGCAGAATCAGATGAAAACAAAAAACTCAAAGATGAAATTAAGGCATTTGAGAATATCGTAAGTTTAAACATTATATTTATGAAATATTTCAAAATTTTTAAAGGATATATTCGGCTTTTAGGCCTATTTATTGCAAGTTAAGCCTCATATAGAAGTTCTTAATGCCCATTATAATTTATAATACATACAAAGATATCCTTTATAAACCTAAACCTACATTATATACCTAATACTTTTTAAAATTTTCTGAGTAGAAAAAAGAAATTAAGGCTCTCAAAACAAAAATCACGCGTTTTGAAAAAGCAGTAAGTCTAGTTTACCTTAAATTATATGTTTTATTTAATAAAATTCTCTACATAATACAGAATACATGTTTTTGTTTCATTATTTTCATAGAAAAATCTGGAGAAAGCCAGGGTTCAAAAAAATATTGAAAAGTACAAGAATTCGGTAATTCAAAATTCAAAACCTATTTCGGGTCTTTGCATATTAAGCCCCATATGTATTAAGGCCAGAAGATAGCTCATTATTTATAACCTTAAAATATCCTTTATATTATATTTCATAATTTTATAATTTAAAAAAAATATATTTTTCAAATTATGTATAGGCTTCTGAACAAAAACAAGAGATTAATGAGCTCAAAATTCAGCTTGACTCACAAAATGCTACGATTGAAAAAAAAGACAAGGATTTGAAAAATTTGCGGTGAGGTTCTTTTTTTTTAAATAAAATAGACTTTTATTATTTCTGTAGTTAATTTTTTTAAAATTAAACTAATTTAAATTAATTTAAAAATTTATTTAGTGAAGAGAAAAACCGTCGAAGTATGACACTATCAGAGTTACAGACTGATCTACGAAAAGTTCAAGACAAAATGGCATTCTTACTGCCTCAGGAAATTGAAATTATTTGAAATTTATTTTATAGATGCATGATCATGATTTAAATGTAGACCATATTGTATAGACATAGTTATTAAAATGTATAGACTAATCTATATTTTTACACATTAAAAGATCTATTTGGCATTCTTGCCCTTTATCATGTTTTAAATGGCCTTATATATATATAGACCAGAAAACCCATTTATAATCCAAAGATATCCTTTGGAAATTTTACCAAAAAAACTCCATTTTAGTTTGAATACTATTTCAGTGAACTTTTACTAATCACACATTGCTATTCAAAAAAATTCTTATAATGTCAAATATTTTTATGAATATTCTTCTTGATTTGATGTTTTTCGACTTAACAATTTGTAAAGACTAAAAAATAATTAAAGTTAAATAATAAATGTAAAAAAATGACTTTCAACTAATAATTATTCTATTTTAAAGCTAATGAAATAAGAAAACCAGGAGATTCTCAAATAAATCACAAAATTACAACATTTTCAGCCGAAAACAGACTATAAATATCTATCTACTTTCGAATTATCCCTATATTATCCCACTATACTTATTATTAAAGATCATATTTTACCAATTGTATTCTCTTTTATTTTCTCGAAATCGTTTAAAAAAGTTACAAAATATCAAATAGGCAGACTTTTTATTTTATTTGACTGAAAAATACCAATGATATTATGATATAAGTAAGTGTATTAGACCAAGTTCATGTTTATAAAAAAGCAAAACACATTATAAAATGCAAGTAATTGTGTTCTTTTTGCGAGCGAAGCGAGCACCTAACTATTCAACTTTACTTGCACTTTGTCAGTCTGTCTATATGTCTGTCTGTCTGTCCAGAGGATAACTCAAGAACTACTGGACCGATCTTAACCAAATTTGGCATGGAGGACCCGCATAGGGAGGCCATTGTGTGACATTTTGACAAAATTTCAGATTGCCCCATTCTAAGAGGTCACGGGGACCCTTTAAGGGTTCTCCATGTTAATTAAATGCGAAAAATCAAAAGTGAGATTTAAGTGACTTTAGGGGTAATCGATGATGGAGATTCAGAATTTGATATCCGTTTGACCCGGGAGTTGACCTTTGAAACCGAAAAATGAGATTTTCAACGCTTTGCTCGCACAATTTATAATCAACTTCTAGTGAGTTGATTAAAGCCAAAGCCTAGTAAATATTTAAAACCGTATCTTAAGAATAATGTGAAAAATTTTGAAATTTTATTTATTCAGGTGTATCATAAATGATTGTAAATAATTTTTTTTAAATTTTGGACTGAAAACCAAAATTGAAATTTTATAATTTTTTGATTCTTGTACATTAAGTAGATCTATCGTATATTAATTACCCTACTACAGTAGTAGATTTATTTTGCTCGAAACACGAATTAATTAAATTTTTTTAGAAAAATTGAACTTGATATATTAGATACGTTACGTGACCTTTGAGTATAGGTATTTGTCTAATTTATCGAATATTTTTTAGTAAAAAAAGTTCTTAAAATGTACAAAGGAAAGGTACAATACATATAAATTTCTCGGTTTATTTAGCTCATCTGGTAAATTAAAAATTAAAAAAAGCCTTTGCTTGTAGGTTTTTATATTTTATAGGATACTAAAAGTTATTTGCTTGTAGTTTGTATTGACTTAGATAAATGTTGTCGAATGATCAAATATTTTAAATATTTTATGAAAGGAAATTGAACCACCTATAGTACCCTAT
The DNA here is from genome assembly GCA_034699045.1 of Nanhermannia cf. coronata Gr-Ori-00579. Classification (NCBI taxonomy): domain Eukaryota; kingdom Metazoa; phylum Arthropoda; class Arachnida; order Sarcoptiformes; family Nanhermanniidae; genus Nanhermannia; species Nanhermannia cf. coronata Gr-Ori-00579. Next base: position 2,715 of record JAQIXA010000582.1, read on the forward strand.
ATATACAGAATAGTTAGGTATATAATTTTAATTTCTGTTTTAATAAATCAAACAATCCAAAGTAGGATTCTATATAATTTGCAGTTAATGCAAAGAGCAAGTACAGATACTACATAAATTGTACTTTTATATTTGAATTGAAATTATTTGGATTTTAATATACCTAAGATATAGACAATTTCATCGTTTAATTAAAAAATTCCTGACCTAAAGCAAAAAAAATACAAAAAATCAAATTTATTAAATGAAATTCTTGAATTTAGCCTGAAGAAAATATCTTTATTTCATCAAACTGATAGATAACCAATATTTTTATTATTAGTCTTGAACCCTTAAGGGTCAAATGAAACTATCCTCAAGTTCAAAAGAATAAAAGAAAAAACAATCATCAATGTTATAGAGTTAGAAAAAAGATCTTAAAATAATGGATCTTTTCTTTTTTGTTCTTTGCTCAAATAATGGATCTTTGAAAAAAATCCACTCAAATTACATGACAAGATACACAAACCTTAAGAGAGCATTCAGATACATATAGGTATACTTAGAAAGAAAGTAAAAGTATCTATGTAGGTACTTAAAGAAAAAACTTCATTTCCCACACATACGAGTATCTGTAAGCTTTAATTTCCTAAATACTCGCACATGAGATAAGACACGTAAAATGATCTGTTTCAATTTCGATTTATTTTATGAGATTCAATCTTTATCTTGTACATGTCTCTATCAATTGTACTCGTATATGGACACTATTTTGGAAATTTTTATAACTTCAATAGTTGATTTAAGCTATGAAGTACCTAGTAGTAATTGTAAATTTTAAGAAATTTTAGTGTGAAAAGTGAAATATGTACTAGTAAATTACGTCTGGTTTCAAAGAACCTACAGACAAAAGGCCTACAAGCATCAAGCCTGCAAAAAGACAGAGGGCCTACAGGACCAATAGCTAATCCTACAGACAAAAGCCTATAGGCACACTTTACCCAAAAGACAAATGCACAACTGATAAATGGCCTACAGATCTCAGATTTCCTATTCAAAGATTTAAGTGTAGGCCATTTTTGATCTACAATTTGAGCAGTTAGATGTATTGTCTGACTGTAGGTGCTTAGTCTGTAGGCCATTTGTCTCTGTAGGCCTTTCATCTGTAGGCCAAGTGTCGGTAGGCCTAATATCTGTAGGTTCTTTTTTGTAGGCCCTTTGTCACAGACCCACAAAGGTTATGGGTCAATGGACTCAAGAGATAACATTTCAGAATATTTCAAAAATATTGAAATATATGATGGACAAAATCGCTCTAAAATTTTCAAGATTAACGGTTTCAGAGCCCTATTATGCCTAGGAATCGTAAATTTTAACATTTTTAGAGCAATTTTTGACCTATTTTCAATATTATCAAATTTTTCTCTCCATGTTATGTCTTGGTTTGATTGATCCATAACCTTTGACCTGTTAAACTTGACCTCAAAATATTTTGGGATTCGTAATCTCCGTGTATCGATTTGATATCTTACTTGTTCAAAAATCCGACTAGGTTAAGTCTATACTATATTAAAGCCTAATATTTTCACCATCTACTTCTGGAATACCCTGTATATTATATAGGATACTTTATAAGCAAGTTTGTTTTTGAGAAAATAAAATAGGAAAAGAAGAAAGTTGGGTTTGAAATCGATGAGAATTTCTTGTGCTAACCTGAGCATCCAAATAGAACTGATAGTTTCACATATTCAATCCAAAATACATTTTTTTTTTGAATCAAGTAACATCTCCACATATCTCAAAAAATTAATTTTTTACAAAAAAACCCTCGTGTTTTACAGAATACATAATTTTCTATAGTTGGATACTATAAGATCCTATAGTATGAAATTAACTCAATTTTTTAAATCCTTATCTAACCTAACAGAACCTGTACTTATTTTAAGTTTTTTTTCGGTTTTTTTTTGAAGAAAAGTGTCTGTTTACTCGTTGTTTTCTGGGTGTAATAAGTAAGGATTGGGTCAATGGCTTGGAATGAAGTCGAAAGTCAACAAGGAGAAGAAAATGAATGAAAAAAAAAGTAAAAAAAAAAAAAAGTCAGGAAAAGTTCAAAATCCGACAAAATGTCCAAACTTTTTTCAATAAACCCCCACACCAAACTTTGCACAATTTTTACCCCTAAAATTCCCCCTACCTAGTGTATATAAACTCGAATAAATTATTTTTTATACATTTATGGCAACCATTATACTATACATAGGAAAGGTACTACATATATAAATGACTCTTAAACCAAAATAGGGATGAAATTAAACTAAAGTCCTTAATTATATTATTTTATGGCTGATTTTAATCAAAAATTTGGCTTAAAAAACACTAAAAATTCAGATTTTTTTTTAAAAAAATGTCAGATGAGGATGAGTTGATGGAAAAATGGTGGAAATTGACACCCAAATTGAATGAGGTTTAATTTCATCCCTTTTTTGGCTGAATTTACCCCTATATTTTCTATCTAAGTTTACTCCTTTATGAATTTAGCTCAAAATGTTTTTAGTTTAGGTTAAGATTTAAACAAATTTAGGGATGATTTCATGCAGCAGGTAAATTTAGATATAAAATACAGGGGTATATTCAACCAAAATAGGGATGAGATTAAACCTCATTCAATTATCTATACTCAATTTTTCAATTTCCACCACGCACTCTTTGACATCATCTGACACTTGGACACTTTTTCAAAAAATCTGAATTTTTGGAGTGTTTTAAGCCAAATTTATGATTAAAATCAGCCATAAAACAATATAATTAAGGACTTTAGTTTAATTTCATCCCTATTTTGGTTTAATTTACCCCTATATTTTTGGTTTAACTTGACTCGTAGCGTTAAAGTCAAGTCTCTTTATGGAATTAACCCAAAATTATTATAGTTTAGGTTAGGATTAGGACAAATTTTATGATAATTTCATGCAGCGGTAAATTTAGATATAAAGTATTATAGGTGTAAATTCAATCAAAATAGGGATGAGATTAAATCGAAGCCTTAATTAAGCTATTTAGTATATAAGTAATTAAGATTTATGTTATTAAAATTCTTTTGAAATTTTTTTCCAAAAATCTGAATTTTTCCGAGTTTTTGAGCTAAAATTTTGATTAAAATCTGACTAAAAAAACACATTTAACTAAGTATTTATTTAGTATTTAACAAAGATTAAAAAGCATTTTTTTCAAGGGTCTTCAAATGCATAGTACTATTCTACTTGTATATAAAGTAGAATTGAGTGAATATTTTATTTCCTCTATAAATTTTTTTTGAATTTAAAGTGAGTCAAAAGTGGGTTGAAATTATTTTAGAGAGTTTTGAATGGGACTTACTTGAGAGTCCTTCAAATTTATCAAAAGTCAAAAAACACTCTTATACTCGTACATTCATCGTATAAGTAAATATTCGATCTAGGATAAAATCAGACCTAAATATAGGGATATATTCGACGAAAATATAGGGATAAATTCAACCAATATGGGGGAAATTCAACCAAAAAAAATAGATAAATTCAACCAAAAAAGAGATAAATTCAATCAAAATAGGGATAAATCCAACCAAAATAGGGATAAATTCAATCAAAGTAGGGATAAATTCAACTGAAATAGGTACAAATTCAACCAAAATAGGTATAAATTCAATCAAAATAGGGATAAATCCAACCAAAATGGGGATAAATTCAACCAAAATAGGGATAAATTCAACTGAAATAGAGAATTTTCAAGAAACTTCAATCAATTATCTATACTCAATTTTACAATTTTGAAAAAAATGTCAATTTCCATCACTTTTTGACGTCCATTTCATCCAACACTTATGATTAGCGTTAGACATTTTTTCAAAAAATCTGAGTTTTAAACCGAATTTTTGATTAAAATCAGTCATAAAACACCATAATTATGAACAAAGTTTAATACATATGACATTATTTTGGTTGAAATTACTCTTTTATATTTTTAGACCCCTTTATGAAAAAACCCATAATTATCATTTTTTTAGATGCATTTATTTAACTGATTATTTTGCAAATTATTTTAGATTTGGAAATCGCAGTGTTTTGATGATTTCTGACTAATGTAAGGTAGGGTACAATTAATTAATTTTTAAAACCATTTGAAATAACGTTAAAAAACCATTCTGAAATTGGGTAATAAATTGAAATAAAATAAACCATGGACACCATGGTTTTTTTTCGACAATTTAAAGAGTTAAGTTTATTTATAAACTTCTAAATGTAAAATGTGTAAGGGAAATGGTTTTTTTTTTTGTCAGAAAAACCTGGCTTGGGTATCTGGTATGTATGTAAGTATATTGTGAGTGGCAAATGTTGATAGGCATATGGATACTATAGTAGAGCCGAATTTCTTTATAGCGGCATTTTTATTACTATATATACTTAAAAGTATGTATTCTATATAGTTATAAAAAGACTCTGAATTAATTTCACCTCAATTTTGGTTGAATTTACACCTATATATTCTTGGTCTAACTATGAAATTTACCCAAATTATTTGAAAATTCTAGCCTAATCTAGCATAAATTAAAAGAATTTTGTGATAGTTTCATACAGGGGGCAAGTTAGGCCAGGAATATAGGGGTAAATTCAAGCAAAATAGGAATAGGGATGAAATTAAACACAAGTCTTGTCAAAAAGGGCAAAAAAATGTGACTTTCTAGAGAAGTTTTCCCCGTTTTATAGAGTTTTTTTTTGGACTGATTTGTGTCGAGACCAATTAGCCACACCGATCAACATCAATGGACCATTTTTAGGTGAAATCCACCCAAAAAAACCAAAAATAAACCATCAAAATTCAAAATTTTTAAAATTTTCTCATAACTATTCGTATCATGTAAGTGTTATAGTACAATTTTTTTCAAAATTTTCGAGAAAAAAAATCTTACAATGGAACTAGAGCAAGTGCGGGTCAAATTCAGCCAAGTTATATGGTAATATAACCCATCAAAAACATAAAACCGGTTTTATGTTTGTTTTTATATGAATTTTGACTATGTACAGGTCATTTAACCAACCTTGACCTTGTTAATTATGAAATATTTTAAATTTCGAAATTTTGATAATTTTTATTGAAGATTTTTGATAATTTTTGGACGACTTGATTTGGGTTTTTTTGTTTCAGTTTTTACGCCGATCTGTCACCAATGTGTATTTTTTCGGTTTTTTAAGTACATTATTAGTATTCGTAGTATAGTAGGGCTATATAGTGATATAGTGAGGGTAATGTCTGACTAATTAGCATTTAAATTCATTGGTGCGGTTTTTGACGTCACGCTTGTCAGCCCCAAAAACTCGGAGATTTCAGAGCCGTCAAAATCCAAATACCCAAAAACTCGCACAAACGATCTCCATTTGCAAACAGACAGACAGACAAACAGATAGGATAGATACCTATGTATCCATTATATTACTTGAAATAAAAACACCATGGTCAAAAAGCTCTACAAATTCCAAATATTTTGCATCAATTTCAACTTATATTATACCATTACAAACTACCTTAAAAATTATGACCAAATTTCAATCTTAAAAAAACTCTAGTCAAAATCCATATATTTTTTGTCTAACTTTACCCCCTGTATGGTATTAACTCAAAATATTTTTTAACCAAACCTAACCTATCCTATTCCTATACTATCAAGTACAAAAATTTAGAGTTACATAAAGTGTTTAAAGTTAGACAAAAAATATGGGGGATAAATTTGACCAAAATAAGGAAAAAAGCTGTTTTTTGGATTGAAATTTGTTCATTGTGCGAGCGAAGCGAGCACTTACTATTCAACTTTACTTGCACTTTGTCCGTTTGTCTGTCTGTATGTCTGTATGTTCGCGGCATAACTCAAAAAAAAGACCGATTTTAACCAAATTTGGTATGAAGGACCCTCATAGGGTCTAGTTGTGCATGCTCAAAAAAATTTCAGATTGCCCCACCCCTTGGGGTCATGGGGCCCTTAAAGGGTTCCCTATGTTAATCAAATGGGAAAAAAGCAAAAATGAGGTAATCGATGACGGATATTCAGAATTTGATGTACGTTTGACCCTGTAGTTGATCTTTGACCCCAAAAATTGACCTATGAACCCGAAAAATGGTGCTACATGTGATGTCCTTCATTGCTTTGCTCGCACAATTAATAATCAACATCTAGTGAGTTGATTAAAGCCTAGTTTATAATAAATAAATATAAATATAGGTACAAATATAGGGACAAATATAGGAACAAATTCAACCAAAATATGCCCTTTAAAAGAGAGAAATTTGAAATCTCTCCGATTGAAATTTGATAAAAACGGAGAGGATTTTTGTCAGATTAGCCCGAATTTTGGGTTATTATTATATTACATTATAGGTAGTTATTTGTAACTGTATGTATCAGTAGTACTACTTACGATTAGTATGGTACTAGTATAGTAGTAAGTACACCAAAGTATCTACAAGTATAAGGGCTGTCAGAAAAACAAACAAAACTGAGGCTGAGAGAGTTTGAAAGTTTTTAAGGGTCATTTGAATTTTGATTTTGATTTTGATTTCGATGTGATGAATCCAAATGGGTTGGAAAGTGGATGAGAGAAATCATCTCGAAAAACTTGAACATTTAAATGACTTTTGAGTTTAATTTCACTCATATTTCAGGTTAGAATTTACCTCATTTTTGTATTAAATTAACACAAAATATTATTAGTTGACTATTAGGTTAGATAGATGATTTTCATAAAAAAATTAAGAATTTTTTTTGATACAGAAGTTAAAGTTAGTTAATTTACCCCTATAAATATAGGGGTAAATTCAACCAAAATAGGGATAAAATTAAACACACAAGTCTCTAGTATAGTATACTATATATAAGTAGGATTTTAGTCGCAAAAATATTCTAATTTTTTGGGAGAAATAAAAAAAGTTTGATGTCATTCAATATTTGCATTTCAATTTCGAATTTCAAAAATCAAACTTTCTCTCAAGTGTATGTACCCTTAAATATTAATATAATTTCGAGCCTGAAACTTTTGTCAGAATATAGTCTTACATATAGTCTTACTATACTATACTATAGTATATATATGTATGTATGAATGTATGAAGGTAGTATTTTGAGGGAAAAAAAACTCAATTTTTTATTGAAATTTTTATTTGGTCGAGTTTTCAATCAGATCAGATGAAATCCGATCATATAAAATGAAATCTAATAACCGAATTTTTCTCGGGTGCGGAGAAAACCCACCTTGACTCACTTTAAAACCATTTTAAATATCTATACAGGGTGTCTCAAAAATCGAACCACAAATTTTTTTATTAATTCGATAACCTATACTAAACTAAAATATATAAGAGTTAATTTTATATAATATGGATAAAGTTACAGCAGAAATATAGGGATATAGGGATAAATTCAACCAAAATAGGGATGAGATTAAATACAAATAAAATTGTATGAGAAAGTATGGTTCTTTATAAATGAGCTATCCTGTACAGGCTCAACTCGAGTATTCAAATTTCTTAATGGGCAATTCAACGATTTCCCGCCTCGACGACCCCAAAAACCATTTTAAAAATCACATTTACCATCTCACTTACTTTGCCCATATCATTATCATACTCTAGTACTATCTATATACCTACAAGAAAACCTCTTTATAACATACACTACCTGGTTATAACGGCATTTTAATATTTATTCGATTTTTTTTTTGCAAAATTCACAAAATATCTTGAGCTCAGAATCAGCAGGATACTTATATCTATTTTATAATTTCAATTGGTCCAATTGAAAGGGCTCTGATTTAATATCACCTCTCTTTTGGTTGAATTTACCCCTATATTTTTGCTAAAAAAGAATATGTCCCGCATTTAAACCTAATGATATAGACTATACTTATATACATTCATATGTGGGTAAAGTTAGACCAAAAATATAGAGTTAAATTCAATCAAAATAGGGATGAGATTAAATCGGAGCCTATATTTCTAACTTTGAAATATTTTTTTTGAGTTTTTAAAAAATTAGAAAAATGTGCTGACACTTACAAGAGCCAAAGTGACTTTTCAAGATTCTCTCAAATTTATTTATTTATTTATTTATTTATGAGGAAATCCCTTAAAATATTAGAAAAAAACCAGGATTTCAAACTTGGCTTTCAAATGGACCATTCAAGTCGATAAAATTTATAAATTTTTATTTTATTTATGGCCTTATTTACTCTCAAGAGAGAGAGAAAAAAAAAAGTGAATTCGACACAAAAATCCAACTTTCTGTGAATTTTTCTGACTCTTTTTGGGGCTTTTTTTGTCTTTCCCCAGTTGAATCGAATGGGCTATAAATTGATTCGAAATTTTTATATTTTATTTTATTTTTATTTGGCCGAGCGAAGCGAGCACTTGCTTATATTTTGTCGGTCTGTCTGTTTGTTTGTTTGTTGGATAACTCTTAAACTATTGGTTGGATTTTAACCAAATTTGTATGAAGATCCCTTAAGCCCTTTTTATAGTCTCGGAAAGCCGTCGGCATGCCGACGGTAAAACGATTTTTGTATATGAAATTCAATATAAAATATTTCTTGCCGTCGTCTTGCCGACGGCTTTCCGTCGACTATAAATAGGGCTTTAAAGGATCTATTTGTGCCATTTATGCAAAAAATTTCAATTTATTTGTATTTTTTTTCCAAAAGTTGAGAGAAAATGAGATTAAACTATAGAAAATCATGAATATTTTTCAAAAACTCTTTTTTTATTCATTTTAGAGCCATTTTTCCAAACAAAAAGCTTCAAATTAGGTCACAAAAACCTCAAAAAAGTGTCAAAAATTCCAAAAAAAATTCCAAAATCTTAATATTTTACAGAGCTTTATAGTGATAGCTTGCTGTACTTGGAAACTCCGAGTTCTGAATGTCTCTCTACAGAAGGTTCTGAAATCCTGGATTTATTAATCTAATCAACTAACCGAAAACCAGGATTTCAAATATACAATAATTATTGCTCAAAAAATTTCAAAAAATTTAAATTTTTCAAAATATCAAATAGTTTTCTCAAAATCTAGTAGGTATCTCTATCTTTATTTTGAAATCCTAGCTTAACAGGATGAAAACCAGAATTTCAAATTTCAAATTAAAATTTCAATGGACTATGAAGCCTTTAAGTGTCCCTATGTTAATCAAATGGGGTAATAAATGATGGAGATTCTGAATTTGACAAGAAATTTGGGAAAATTTTGAACTTTTTGTTCGGAGAATTAACACACGAGTGAGTAGTTAATTAAATCCTAGTTTTATTTTATTTTACAATTTACAAATGACATTGACATCAGCCTGGCAGCTTATCAGTCGGAAAAACAACTAAACAGATACCCCCTTACTTTTTAAGTAAAATAAAATCCGGATTTTTGAGCAAATTTCATTCAATCCGAACACAAAATAGGGGTAAATATCAACTTTTTATATAAAATTTTGAATTTTTACAATTTAATAGTGATATTCTTATCGTAATTTTTAAATTTAAATCCTAGTTTTCATCCAATTAATCTAGGATTTCAAAATAAAGATTGAGATACCTTAAGATCTTGAAAAAAATTTATGAAATTTTGAAAAGTCTCAACTTTTAGAAATTATTTGAACAATAATTATTGTATTTGAAATCCTGGTTTTCGATTAGCTGATTAGATTAATAAATCTTGGATTTCAGAACCTTCTATATAAAGACATTTTCAACATAGAATTTCCAAGTACAGCAAACTATCTTTATAAAACTCTGTAAATTTTAAGTTCTAGATTTTTTTTTTTTTTGAAATTTTTGACAACTTTTTTTGAGGATTATGTGACCGAATTTAAAGGTTTTATTTGAAAAAATGGCTCTAAAATAAATAAAAAGAAAGAGTTTTTGAAAAATATTTATTATTTTCTATAATTTAATCTCATTTTCCGATTTAATCTCATCCCTATTATGATTGAATTCAACCCTATACTAGTATTTTTGATAAAACTTTATAACCTTGTATTAAATTCAAGCGAAATTTTTACAAATCCTAGCCTATACTAATATAAACTAAAATAATTTGGATTAATTTCATACAAAGGTAAAGTTGGACCAAAAATAGGTAAATTCAACCAAAATAGGGATGAAATTAAACACAAGTTTTAACTATAAGCCTTTTAAAGTCTCGATTGAATTTTTGCAGCTCAAATATTCAAAATTCCTACCTAAATAAATATTTATACTTTAATCACATTATTACACTTGTATGGACTCAAATCTAAAACATCAGTGAGTATATTTCAATTCGAAATTCTCAAAAAGACTGTCTGGAATTGATCTAATTTACAAAAGAAATAATTTCTCTCCATATTTTGGTTGAATTTACCCCTATATTTTTGGTTTAACTCAACTCCTTTATAAAAATAACCCTAATTTTTTGAAAATCCTAACTTAATCTCGCCTAAACTAAAAAAAATGGGTTTAATTTCATACAGGGGTAAAATTTAACCAAAAATAAATGGATAAATTCAACCAAAATAGGGATATAATTTAACTTGAGTTATTACTTTACAAAATTTTGTAAAACTTTTCGACAAAAGCTTCAAAATTCGGATTATTTCAGGTAAAAATAATGAAATTCTGCCAAATTCTGGACTGGAATTTGAAGCCAAACTAACGGAAATCAAACAGAAATTGAGAGGTATTTAAGCACACTAATAAAAATTAATTGATGCCCAAATCTCGTTTTTCAGAGCTGGATCATAAGTAGCTATTACACAAGTGTATAAATTCGAATAAGATAAAAATGAGTTTTTTTCAAAATTTCAAATTAAATTAAAATAGCTATCGAAAATGACTTTTTAAAAAATTTAAACCAATTTTCATGAAATACTAGGATTTAATTAACTACTCTTTAGATAATTGTTCAAGCAAAAATAAACTCATTTTTCAAGGTCAAATGTTAATTTTCGGATCCTACAGATATCATATTCTCGAATAATAAAGATCATTGCAGATTACCTTTATATAGACATATAACCTCATTTTCTATTAAAATGAGGACACTTAAAGGGTCTATAAACTATAGTACTTTAAGGTTCTATGGTAATCTGAAATTTTTGTATAATTGGCACAACAAGACCCTATAAGGATCCTTCAGGCCAAATTTGGTTGAAATCGGTAGAGTAGTTTTCGAGTTATCCCAAAAAAAACAGCCAGAGAGAAAATGAAATCAAAGGACGTTAGACGGTTATCTCCAGTGACTCTGGCCATTGGCCCCGACACCTTATGATTTTGAAGCCCATAAAAATAGCAAGTTACCTGAATCAATTTTTTTTGAAAATCCTTTGCAAACAGCGCCAGAATTGGCGCCAAAGTTTGAAATCCATAAATTTTAAACCATCATAACTTTGTCAATTTTCAATCGATTTTCAAAATTTTGACACATCCTCACCACGGAAAACAAGCCCAGATTTCGAATTTTAGGATTTGGCGCCATTTTGAATTTGACCCGAATTTGCTCAATTAACCTAACTCTGGTCATTTATGGAATTCGGGTCATGATGGTTTAAAATTTATGGATTTCAAACTTTGGCGCCAATTTTGGCGCTGTTCGCAAAGGATTTTCAAAAAAAATTGATTCAGGTAACTTGCTATTTTTATGGGCTTTAAAATCATAATAGCAGAATTTGTGTCGGGGCCAATGGCCAGAGTCACTGGGAAACCGCCTAACGTCCTTTGAATAGTAAGTGCTCGCTTAGCTCGTCTAGAGCAGAAATCAATTTTGACATTTTTGTCCAAATGTACAAATGTTATTTAATGAGTTGTAAAACAAAATAAGTAGAAATAAGTAGAAAAATAAGGGGAGAGATTCATATCTGGTTAAATTAAACAAGAAAGCAATTATTCTAATGATGTGTCAAATATGGAAAAATAAAAATCAACATATATGTCCCATTTAAACCCTGAAAAAAGTCAATAAAATACCTTGGATTTAATTTCATCCACATTTTGGTTGAATTTAGACCTATATTTTTAGTCTGAACATTTGTATGAAATTAATCCAAAATTTCTTTATATTAGTTTAGTTTATATTAGGATTTTCAAAAAATAGAGCAAAAATATATGGGTAAATCCAACCAAAATAGGGTTGAGATTAAATCCAAGCCATAAATAATTAGTTTGACCTCGAAATCCATTTTTATTTATTTTAGAACGACAAAGAATAGTCTATATATACTTAGAAATTTTTAAAAATTTGAAAATTTCTATATTTTAAGTACCCTACTTTATAACGAAATTTTGTCGTATAAAAATGTAGATAAAATGAGTCAGTTTGAAGCAACAGATTGCTAATTTTTCAAATTTATTTTTATTTCTAAGCTATCTCTTTACATATCTAAATACTCGTATACATTTGCCCAAAATTTCAATTTTTTCATAAGAAAAATGCCCCTAAAAATCAAAATATTCTTAACAAAATTTGAACTACTAGACTGGCAAAATTTTTACAAATTTTTCTTGTAAAAAAATTAGATGAAAAAAAAAGTAAATAAATAAGGATTCAGGATTTAAGGTAGATAAATTGAGAAATTCAATTTATTTTGAGATTTCTACGCAATTTTTAGATTTATTTACTCAAAATTGAAATCTACTATATTATTATAGTAATACTATAGGGTCAATAAAATCTCATAAAAAAAGCTTAAAACTGTCAACTAAAGCTCATTTTATTTGTAATTTAGGCTTTAATTTTAAAACATGAATATTTTTGATATTTTGATCTAGATATTAATTTTCTAAGATCTCTGGTTTAATGTCATCCCTATTTTGATTTAATTTACCCCTATATTTTTGGTCAAACTTTGCATCTATATCAAAATTTTCAAAAAATCCAAACCTACTCTATTCAAACCCAAATTAAATGAAATTGAGTTGAGTTGATTTCAACCAGGGGTCAAATTAGACCAAAAGAATGAGGATAAATTAAACCAAAATAGGGTCGAGAATAAACTAGAGCTCTTAGAAAATGAATATTTAGATCAATATCAAAAATATTCATGTTTCAGAGCCTAAATTACGAAAAAATTAGCTTTATTTGACAGTTTTAAACTTTTTTATGAAATTTTATTGACCCTATAGTATTACTATATAATATGAAAATAGTAGATTTCTATTTTGAGTAAATAAATCTAAAAATTACTTGGATATTTAGGGGTCAAATCAACCAAAATAGGGGTGATTTTAAACTTAATTCGTTTACTAATACTCGTAGAATTACAATGGTTTTTATATAAGTGTAGGATACTCGTATCTTCAGGTTATAATAGGCTTTTGGGCCTTTATACGAGCTTTAACATAGTATAGGCCGGATACGTCCTTTTTGAAAAATTTTGATTTTGCAAAAATTTTGCAAAATTTTGAGTTTTTTTTCCATGCGAGCGAGCTAAACAAGAGGTTATTATTTTGATTTAAGAATTTGATTTCAGATCATGTTCGAGTCGATTCAGACCTTTTTTTTTACCCAGCTCGAATCGAATCATAAGTTTTTTTTTTTCTTCAATTTGTCTAATAAATATACAGAGATGTTTCTATATGGATTTTTTGTTTAAACTCGTCCCTATTTTGATAGAATTTAACCTTAGAATATGTATCCCTGTATTTATTTTCATACTTGGGTAAAGATAGACCAAAAAATATGGGGATAAATTCAATCAAAATAGAAATTGGATTAAATCAGAGCCATTTTTATATCGATATTAATGTAAGGTAAGTGTACGTTTTAGATTTAAATATTGTTATTATGATTTTCAGGCCTTATTTAGGGTATAAATAAGCTCGAGGGGGAATTTCAACTTTTTTTCAAACAATAACCAAATTTGTACTCAATTTCCTTATTAAAAAGTTAGAATATTGATATACAGGGTCTACTAAATATAACTAGACAAAAATTTCTTTAATTTTAGCTTAATTTTATCCCTATTTTGATTGAATTTATACCTATATTTTTACTCTTTTTTGTATGAAATTAATCCAAATTTTGTTAGCTTAGTTTACACAAGGTTAGTTTTTTAAAATATCGATTGAATTTCATACAGGTAAGATTAGGGCATAAATATAGGGTCAAATTCAACCAAAATAGAGATGAAATTAAACTTATATTTGTAACTCTAAATTGTATCTTGGTTTTGAAAGACATTAAATGAATATTTTAAAGGCTAATTTAAAAAAGATACTTTTTTTTATTTTTATCACTTTTTAACATGCTGTAAATCACTAAAGACAAAAAATATAATAATAATATAATCTATACAGTGTGTTACAAAAGCTATCCAAATTCAAATTTGGTCAAAATTTTGTTTATTCTGGGTAACCCTGTACAAAATAACTTTTAAAAAAATTGAATTTTTGTTAAAATGTACCTTATATAAGATATAAAATAGATAATTTCATAGATTATTACATGCACTGATAATTTTTAAACACCCTGTATAGAATATTTTGCAAAAAAATGTATTTTTTTCAAGATTTTAGGCCTATTACAAGATATAAAATAGATTTTTGACTAAAATGTATGTAATTTATTAAGAAATTTGACTAAAATACAGATACTTGACACTGGGGTAAATTTTTCAAACACCCTGTATAAGATACTTTGCCAAAAAAATGCATTTTTTTCAAGATTTTGTACCTTTTTCAAGATATAAAATGGATTTTTATCATAAGGATACAGTATTACATGAAGAAATTTTACCAAAAAATACAGATACTTGACACTGAGGTAAATTTTTCAAACACCCTGTATAAGATACTTTGCCAAAAAAAAATTTTAAAAAGATTTTGTACCTTTTTCAAGATATAAAATGGATTTTTATCATAAGGATACTGTATTTTATGAAGAAATTTTACCAAAATACAGATAATTTGGTAAATTTTTCAAACACCCTGTATATAACTGAAGGTGCAAAAAAAAGCAGGCTAGTTCTACAGTGATAAATCGCGACCTTTCCAACCACTTGCTCTTTTTTTTATGGAATTGAATTTTTCCTGGATTTTTGTGTGGGTGTCAAATTCAAATAAATTTTATTATTTCCAATTTCAAACTATTTCAAGATACTTTTTACACTCGTTTTTAAAGATACTTTTATATACTAACTATAATGTACTATATATGTAGTAATACATTTCAGATACTTTTACATACTATATGATATATAGAGATACAAACTCATTGACAAAAAACACAACTCGAAATTCGATAGAAAAGTTCCAGCCGATTTTTTTTGCATCAAAAAAATTTAAGTACAACTTTTTTTTGTAGATAAAAAAAAACTTTTTCGAATTTAAAACGGCTTATTCTGACCATCCAAGTCCAAATCAAATACCCTACCTATAGTCATAGGGAAAAGTATCTTACTAAAAATCGCTAAAGAGTATACCTATACACCTATACACTTAGAAGTATCTGTAAAAGCATCAAAGTATCTTTAAAAGATGCTAAAAATTGCAAATTTTATACAGAAATCAAATATATATAGGGGTAAATTCAACCAAAATAGGAGTGAGATTAAATTTAAATACTAAAGTAAGACAAGTTGAACTTTTAACTTGATTTAAAATTAGAAAAAATTATTGAAATTCATAATAGGTAATACGTATTATGTATTAAGTTCAATCAATTCAAATTTAACTTTGATTTGTAAAATCAAAGAAATCATAAATTAAGGTATTATATTATATAGCCTGGTATTTGATTATTTTGAGCAAATCAAATTTTTTTCAGAATCCTTATTTTTGATCCATTAGTCTAGTCTAGTAATTAGATTAATTTGTTTTTTGAAAATTACAAATCAAGTCTGGCATTAAAATGTTAAATACTAGTACATTTCAACCAATATCAGGATATAGTAAGTATATAGTTTGTCTGTAGTTTTGTCGGTAATTCGATTAATTTATGGAAATTACATTTCTTCGAAATACGAAATATATTTGACAAAAAAGAGACAAAATGTGCCCGGTCTCTACCGACCAACCGTCAAAATCAGTATGATAGAATGTATGGTAAATACATAATATTTACTCATTTTGGCACAAATTTACATTTTGCATTATTTTGGACGAGCGAAGCGAGCAATTTTAAGAATTTTCAACATTTTAGGTGTGTTTTAAGTCAAAACTGTGTTTAATCTATGGAAATTGACATATTATAGAAAATTGCCAAAAGGTCAAATATGGAGTAATTTTGGGGCTAAATAAGTCGAATTGAGTTATTCACATTTCCCCAAGTTTAGGGTCAAGTCAAAATCTTCCTCAGGTCAAGCTGAGTTGGAATATATATGATTTCATAGTCGAAAAGTTCCAAATACGTTCGCTAGAGGTACTTATATAAAAACTTCGCAAGCAAACCACTTTTTTACTTTTTTAAATACGTCCTCTAGTGGACATATTTGGAACTTTTGAACTATGAAATCATAAATTTACCAATTCAGCTTAAAAAGAGGAGGATTTTGACCCAAATTTGGACAATTTAGATGAACCATTTGAATTATTTTGCCCCAAAATTACCCAAATTTGATCTTTTGGCCAAATTTCGGGTATATGTCAAGGGAAAATTACTATTTACCAGAGATTATATAGTGTTATGGATCAAAACACAAGTGACTAAAAAAACCTTTTTAAAAATCCGGTTTCTTCAGGGTTAACATGATAATCAAATAGGGAAAAATTCAAATTAAGTTCGTTTATCCTTATTTAGATTAAAATGAGGGTGATAACATTGGCGGATTTCACCTACACTCAAATTCTCGTCTAATTCATTAAACTGGGACAATTTCCTCTTTCTTTATTTACATGTGCCCATGTTTTAATTTGGACTTGATAAATCAAATAATTAAATTACCCGCTCTTTTGATAATCAGGAAATGTGACATGTCAAAATATGAAATTTGTAGAAATTTCGAGAACTCGTGATTTTCATTTTCAGATCCTTTTCTGTCTAGACTTGAAATTTTATTTTTAAAAAATATTCAAAACTCGCCAATTTTTTCCATTTAAAATCTTATACAGGGGATAGAAGAAAAGCTTTGATTTAATCTCATCCTATTTTGGTTGCATATTACCCCTTTATCTTTACGATTGTATGAAATAAAATCGAAATGTTTCTAAATCCTATCCTAAGTTAGGATTCCTAACCTAAACTAAACTAAAAAAATATTTGGTTAATTTCATACAGTAAAATATAGGGGTAAATTCAACCAAAATAGTGGCGAAATTAAACACAAGGCTACTCGAAATAGATGAGATTTATTTTGTCAAAGTTCACAGGGGAAATTAAATCAAATTTATAAAAAAAAATGTGCGGAAAAGTTTGAGACTTTGATTGGAAAAATAAATCAGATGAGATTTTAGAAGTAAAAAGTTTCTTAATTCCAATTTGATTTGAAAAGATTAATAAAATTGATAGGGTGTTGAATGTGGGATTTGTAGAGTTGAATTTCTCTATAAAGTATCTCAAAAAAATTAGAAAAAATGATGGTTTTAAAGACTTTCTCATTGGTCGAGCGAAGCGAGCACTTACTATTCATCGGTGCTTGCACTTTGTCCGTCTGTCTGTCTGTTTGTTTGTCTGGCTGTTTGTTTTTTGTTGTCTGTCTGTTTGTTTGTCTGTTTGTTTGTCTGTCTGTTTGTTTGTGTTGTCTGTCTGTTTGTTTGTCTGTTTGTCTGTTTGTTTGCTTGTCCAGAGGATAACTCGAGAACTATTCTACCGATTTGGACCAAACTTGTCCAAATTTGCGACATTCAGACAAAAATTTTTATTTTCTTACCTCTTTGATTACTTTGGAACCTTTAAATTAACCCATGTTATAAACTGAAAAAAAATCAAAAATCAAAAAAATATTACTTCGATCCGTTATACCTGAAAATTGACCTTTGACCCTGAAAATTGGTGTACTATTTAGCCTTCAATTCGTATCACTAAAGAGAGTAGTGCATTAACTCCTAGTATCAATTCACATGATATATCCGTACAAATTACAAATACTTTATATGAAGATTTGACTGTACTCATTCGAGTCTTATTTTGAATACAAATTAGTGTAGTGACGGATGATTTTAATTTAGTCCAGTAGTTCACTTACCTAACTTAAATTGATAGGGGACAAATTAATTTCCCAAATGCAAATTTTCTAATCTCTGATTGAAATTTTTTTTTACCAAATATTTTGCCAAAACTATTTTAATTTAAAGTTTGCAAAATATTTTCTAATTTGCTCAACAAAATTTAGCTCATCTTAAAATTTTATTCAAACTTACTATACTATATAAGAGCAGTGTATTAAATCCTAGTTTATTTTGTAATTAGAAAACAAGCAAAAAATTAATTTACACTTTGAGGATTTGTAAGAATTCATCAAAATTTGAAATCACAATTTTTGTAAGGTTTGACTTTTTTTTGTGTTTTCTAATCTGCAGCTTTTTATAAATATATGTTTTGGCTTTGAAAAGCCTTTGATTTAAATTTGTACAATGATTTGTGTTGAATTTACCCCTATATTATTGGTATACCTATACCCCTTCAGTAAGAAATTTATCCAAATTTTTGGATTAATTTCATGCCCAAGGTTAAGTTAACCCAAAAATATAGGGATAAATTAAACCAAAATAGAAATGAAATTAATTACAATTTATACTTTTGTAATACATCAAAGGTTTAAATGCAATTTTATCACGAAAGCTTTGAGTATTTGGCCATATATTTAGTACAATAAAATATCTTCATAACGTATCTATTTGACCATCATTTTAAATCTAAAGACATATAAGGGGGCTAAAATATCTCGAAAGCTCCAATTTTCAAAAATTTAGAGATTTTTCTAAAAAAATGGTCAAAAAAATTACACATTTCTGCCCTTTTTTCTTCAAAATTTCAAAAAATTTTGATTCTGGTATTTTTAAATATAATGTGTTAGTATTGAAATCCCAGATTTCGAACAAGAAAAACCAGGATTTCGAAATTCAGATAAGAATAGCAGTATTTTGTGTCATTTAACATCTGTACAAAGCACATTTACACACTTGGCTACTGCTTTCTTAGCTCTAAACTAGGATTTAATTAACTGCTCTTTTATATAAAATGTATCTTGAGAAGAATTGAAATTTTTAATACTATATAAAAATGGGCAAGAAAAATTGATTAGAAAGTGCTCGCTTCGCTCGTACTATAATTGTTCAAAATGCGGTTAATTTTGAATTTTTATAAAATATTTATGCGAGCTAAATTCTGTGAATTCTGATGGTATATGTATAAGAATATAATATTGTGTTAATTTACAATGTAGTTAAATTCGAATCTGGCTTAATATAACCCCGTAATTATCATAATAGTAATTCTGCTCGAGAAAATTTTGGCTTCTCACCAAAAAGTTGGGAAGAACAAGGAGGCCTGGCCAATGTCCAGGAAAACCAAAAAAAAGTCCATGGATAATCCAGGAGAGAGGAGAAAATCATCGAGGTAAAAGTTTTCAGCTATGATTTAATCTTACCCCTATTTTGGCTCAATTTAACCCCTATATTTTTACTCTTATATCTCTCTGTATGAAATTTACTCGAATTTTTTAAAAAAATACTTGCACATAACATTATTAAACTACAAAAATTTTGGGTTAATTTCATACTGACCTAAAATATATGGGTAAATTCAACCAAAATAAAAGCTCTAAAAATTAATCTTACCCCTATATTTTTGCTCTAGTTTGACCCATTTACGAATTTTATCCAAAATTTATTTAAAAATCCGGTTCTGTGACAAAGGGCCTACAAAAAAGAATCTACAGACAATAGGTCTACCGACACTTGTCCTACAGATGAAAGGCCTACAGAGACAAATGGCCTACAGGCTAAGCACCTACAGACAATACATCTAACTGCTCAAATTGAAGGTCATTAATGGCCTACATTTTATTTAAACTGAAATTTTTTGAAAATATATCCGAAATATATAGGGATATAGGGTTAAATTTTTGAAAATTTTTCTAATAAATCTTAGAATAGGAAATCTGAAATATGTAGGCTATTTATCTGTTGTATATTTGTCTTTTGGGTCAAATGTATCTATCGGATAAGACATTGATCTTGTAGGACCTTTGTCTTTTTGTAGGTTTGCTGCTTGT
Organism: Nanhermannia cf. coronata Gr-Ori-00579; assembly: GCA_034699045.1. Lineage (NCBI taxonomy): Eukaryota > Metazoa > Arthropoda > Arachnida > Sarcoptiformes > Nanhermanniidae > Nanhermannia > Nanhermannia cf. coronata Gr-Ori-00579. The sequence goes on from JAQIXA010000582.1 coordinate 22,880, forward strand.
AGGCCTTTTGTCTGTAGGTTTTATGACAACAGATGACCCAAAGATATTCTTTAAAGATAATTTATATGAATACCCTACAGATAGATAGGTCTATAATGTAATGGAATTTTCTATTTTTAAAGGTTGGAAAGCATTTTTACGGGATAAATGTCGGGATCGAAATTCTGGACGAGGAAGTGGACAATGACACGATCCATGTCAGATTCCAGCTCACTTTTAACAACAGAGCTTTTGCTGAGGTTAACTCAAATATAAAATGCCAATTTTTGAGAAATTTTTGACCAAATTTTGATTGTATTTTCATCATATTTTCTATAGGAAGAATCATTGAAAGTATTTCGAAAGTCTGAAGGTAAATTTTGGAAAAAAAAACAACTATTCGTAGAATGATATTAAATTTAAAAAATTTTTTAGAACAATTGCCAATTCAAGCAGCTTTGATTTTTGAGTTATTTCCATTTGCATTCACGTTCACGTAAGTTTTCTTCGGGGCTTTTCATGTTAAATCTCATATAAAGGCCAGAAGGCCATTAAAACTAAAAGATATCCTTTTGATTTTAATTATTTTAATTAATTGTGGGGTAAAGTGACGATATGATGATAAAACAAGCTGGCTATAAAATGAAGAACACAATCAAGGAAATAATTGGCCAGGGATTCACCGAAACTTTTGAACTTTTGAGACCTACCATGAATCTCAACTTTCATAATGTAAGATATTTTTCAAAATTTTCCAATTTTTTTTTTGTTTAAAGATAATTTCATCCCTGTTTTGGTTTAATTTACCCCTTTATTTTTGGTCTAACTTTACCACTGTATGAAATTAACGCAAAATATACCTATTTAAATTTAGGTTAGGTAAGGATATTTAGAAATTTTGGGTTAATTTTATACAAGGGTATAGTTAGACCTAAAATATATGTGCAAATTCAACCAAAATAGGGATGAGATTAAATCGGAGTCTTTTTTCTAACAAGGTTTAACAAAGATTTAAAATTTTAAAATTTATTTTGATACTAGTTGATTAACCCTTGCCTTGCTAAGCATTGTACTTGGGTTTCAGTTTTTTTTTAATTTCGCAGATTTTATCTAGAAGAAATAATGTCTTTGAATGCATGTCTGTCGCACCCTTAAATGAAGATGAATGGGTTTCTGACGATGAAAGCGGTAAATTCATATTATTTTTTTGGTTGAAAAATACCCAAAATTTGTGCGGTAAATTTTGAATTTTAGGTGAAACTAACAATTTCCTCAAAATTCGAGGTCAAATGATTTACATGGACGATTGGAATCTCATGCTTTATTTGGCTAAACCAGGTCTCTTCTCAACCTAAAAAACATTTTGAATTTTGAGTTTTGATTTCAAATTTGATTGAATTTTGACTCAATTTCTTGATTTCAAAAAGATTTTCGAAAAATTCTCAAAAAATGCTCAAAAAATTCTTGAAAATTTCTCGAAAATTTCTCGAAAAATGTTTTCAAAAATTCGAAATTTTGATTCGAATCTAATTGAGTCTGATTTCAAATCTAAGGGAATGTATTCGGCTTTCAGGCTTTTGCATGTTAAACCTCATATAAAGGCCTGAAAGCCCATTAAAATCCAAAAATATCCTTTACAAAAAATTTTACAAAAATTTTAGCTGTGAAAGATTTGGATGCACTTTTGAATGTTGGGCTTTATTTGAATGATTTAACCCTGCATAACATGTCCAGGTAAAAAAATTTGAAATTTTTATTTTTCAAAAAATAGGTAATAAAAAACCAATCAAAGGAAAAAAACAGTCCATATGGCCTTTCATAAAATTTCTCAAAAATTTTTAATATAATTTCTTTCGAATTTTAGAGATTTGGTACTTCGAGGAACCCAACAGTCAGTTCAGCTCAAAATCGCACTTGCTCAGGGTAATTTTGATTATGAACTTAATTTTATAATTATTTCGTTTTTGCTTTACATTTTTAATACAAAATAGAGCAAGATAAATCAAAGAAATTGGAGGAAAGTATGAAAAAGGTGGATGTCGAGAGAAAACGGTCGGATGAGCTTTTATTTCAAATGATCCCAAAACAAGTGGCTGAAAGGATGAGATCTGGAGAAGAGAATATGATCGATACTTGTCAAGTGGGTTACAAAACAATGGCTACGATTTAATTTCACACCTAATTTGATTAAATTTACCCCTATTCATACTATAGTTAAAAATATAGGGGTATATTCAAACAAAATAGGGATGACATTAAACTTTAGCCAAAAAATAACACACTAATTCTAAGAATTAGAGGGATTCTTTTTTTGATTCGGTCGAGATTAGCCTTGGTATACAGGTAAAATATAGCCGAAAATGTATACCCAGACATTTTATACTAGAGATAAAGTATATCCATACATCCTACAATTTTGACCTTTCAAAACTGTCAAAAAAATTATATCAACCTTTGTAATTCGTTGTCAATCGCAAAGGTCCTGGAAATAACTGGTTTATTTGATCCTGGTACATTTAAACCATTGAAAAATTTCATTTAAACCGTTTTAAACCATTACCATTGCAGGTTAAACAAATAAAAACATGGTTATTTTTAGCATTTCTTTGTAATTAAAAGATAAAGAATTGGACAAAATCTAGGATTTCAAATTGAAAAACAAACAAGTGATTTTTTTTCCAAATACTGTTACATAAAATTGAAATCTTCAAAACCATAAACCATAAAGTTCAAAACCATAAATTTTATATTATTCTAAAAATTGTTTAATATTTAATTTTTAAAAGATTTTTGAATTTTCCAATTTTTGAATTTTGACAAAATTTTGACAAAATTTTACTCAAGTTGATTGAAATATTTCCCACTTTCAATAATTTAAGTTTGGAAACCTAGATTTCGTCCTATAATCAAATGAACAAAATCTAGGATTTCAAATTGAAAACCAAGGTGTAAATTTCATAAAATTTTGACATTTTGAGAAAAAGGATGTATTCGGCTTTTGAATGTTAAACATAAAGGCATACAAGTCCATTATAACCTCAAGATATCCTTCCAAGTACCTATATTATGATACTAGCAGGATCGCAGACGGACTTCGTCCGTGAGGTTATGTATTAATTAGAAAGGTTTGCAGTCAATAAAGATCTCGTGAGGTTATGTATAAGATATAAACAAATACAAAAAATGTTCACTCAGAGTCAGTCTAGCTATCGATTGGCACAAAGTTAATTTTTTGGGGCAAAGTGAGATTATTGACCTCAGTTGACGACCTGGGTGACCTCTAGGAGTCAAGGTCGTATGTCAAAGTAATCTACTCATCAATACCTTTCTTTTGAATACCCACATCATGTTTGACCTCCCTGACCTTGACCCTTGATATTTAGAAGTCAAATGTCATGGTCACCTTCAAGGGCCCATCATGACCTTTCTATTGGTATAACACATCATTGGTCTAACTCTTATAGGGACTGATATATGATATATATTGGATTTTACATGCTAGGGGGCCCATAATAGGTGTTATCTCAAACGTTACAAACAAATTTATATATATAGAAGACTAAAAAGGACATTTAACATGCTAGTCTAGTAATATGACGTCTCAACATTTGACTCATTTGGCTGATCTCAATCATAATCAAAAAACGAACCCTTATTGATTAAATACTTTTAAATACTTTTTGACAATATATTTAGGTCTATGAATCAGTATCAGTCCTATTTTCACAAGTTCAAGATTTCACTGGTAACTTTAATATACACTAGGTACATATCTTTTTAAAATATCTTTTTTTACAGAAATGTCATCGAGAATTCAACCAATGATGGTTCTTTTACTTTAAATGACTTTTTTTCAATTATAACGATTTATAAATTTTTAGGTCGTGACAATGTTAAATTACATGTACAGTTTGTTCGACCAATTGTCAGATTTGAATGGAGTTTACAAAGTAATTAAATTTTAGAATTTATAGTTTAGGTATTAGAATTTTTAATAACATTTTAAATTCAGGTTGAAACGACAGGAGATGCTTACATGGGTATAAAAATAGCTCCGGTTTAATAGCTCTCATCTCTATTTTGGTTGAGTTTACGCCTATATTTTTACTCTAATTTTACCTCTGTATGAGATAAAATCCTAGATATAGGGGTAAATTCAACCAAAATAGTGATGAAATTAAACTCAAGTCAATAAAAATTAAATAAAATTTTCAAAATTATAAATTTTGGAATTATTTAGTTGTGTCTGGTGCACCTGTTATTGAAACAAATCACATTGAGAAAATATGCGATATGGCTCTTGACATGATGGACGCGAGTGATGCTATCAAAGACCCGATTTGTAAACCAAAATTTTGGCAAATTTTTTGCAAATTTTTGAAAATTTCATTAATTTTTTCGTGTTTTTCTATAGTCAATGATGGGAAAACTCCAATTAAGCTAAAAGTTGGTATGCATACTGGGAGTATCGTGGCTGGGGTAAGTTTTTCTCAAAATTTCAGAAAATTTTGCAAAAAAATGTATTTGGATTTCAGGCCTTTGAATGTTAAAGATATCCTTTAGAATATTTGTTCAAATATTCTTGTTATTTTTTTCTAATTGTAACTTTTTGATATAGATTGTTGGGATAAAATCGCCAAGATTTTGCTTGTTCGGAGATACAGTGAATATTGGTATAATTTTAATTACCTAATTATATCAAAGCATAATAATAATGTGATAATTAAATTTCAAAAATTTCGCTCCGATATAATCTCATACCTATTTTTGATTGAATTTACCCTTATATTATTGGTCTAACTTTATCCTTATATGAAATTAACCTAGAAAAATTTGAGTGAATTTCATAAAGATGTAAGGAAAATGGTTTAGACTAAATAATCGGGGTAAATTCAACCAAAATATGGATGAAATTAAACTTGTCATTTTAAAATAAATAGCAAGCCGAATGGAGAGTACAGCTGAAGGCGGGAAAATTCAAATTTCTCAAACAATCAAAGAAGTACTACCATCCATGTATCAACTCGAATTTCGGGGGAAAGTTTTATGCAAAGGAAAAGGTTGTTTGAATTCAATCGAGAGTTTTTTTAAAGGATTTATTGGGCTTTCAGGCCTTTGCATGTTAAACCTCATATAAAGGCCAGAAAACCCAAAAATATCCTTTGAAAATATCATAAAAATTACAAGTATCTAGACCTAATTTTGAGAATATTTTGAGATATTTACATATCAATTTCCAAAAATTATCCAAATTTTTGAAAAATTTCTGGGACTTTAGAGAAGGTCAAAAAACCCAAAGATATCATTATGATCAAAATTTTTAAATACTTTTAAGAAATAGGCAAATTTTTCAAAAAATATTTTCTCATTGGAAAAGAACTTAGATATCTACCTATCTGAATTTTTTAAAATTTGACAAATTTTTGATTAAAATTTACAAATCGACGTATTTTGAAAAAAATTTCAAAAATTTCAAAAAAAATTGATAGTACATGTATAGAATACCTACTCAAGTTTTTGAAATTATTGAGATAAAGAATTTATTCGGCTTTCAAGCCTTTTCATGTTAAACCTCATATAAAAGCCAGGAAGCCCATTAGAACCCAAAGATATCCTTTAGAAATAATTTATAATCTTTTCTAGGTGAATTGGAGACATATTATTTGCTCTCTCGTAATAAACGTATCCCTCTGGACCAGCTGGAGATGAGCACATTTTCTTGGGCAGGTAAAATAAAAACCCAAATTAATCTCATCCATATCAGTATTTAGTTTGAATTTATCCCTATATTTTTGGCCCAACTTAACCTTTAATCTATACAAAACTAAAAAATATTGTATAAATTTCAACTAAAAAATATTGTATAAATTTCATTCAGACCAAATATATAGGGATAAATTCAATTAAAATATGGATGAATTAAAATGTTAACTAAAACTAGTGTTTATTTCTAGAACCTCAAATTTTCAGTCACGATATGGCTCTCCAGATGGCGGGTGGTGGTCGAATAACTTCAGCCAGTGGTAAATCAACAAGTCAGATGTCACAAGAGGGTGGAATCGACTATGATGAAAGAGTTGACGTGACACAAGATCCCAATATTGTTGACATAGATGCTACAAGGAAATCGGTTGATCGAGCCATGAAAACCAGAAAAAAAGCTGAAGAGAAATTGAAAATAGAAGGCAAGTTTTTTGGGCGAGCGTAGCGAGCACATTTTGCACTTTGTCCGTCCGTCTGTTTGTTTGTCTGTTTGTCCAGAGTATAACTCGCAAACTACTGGCCCGATTTTAACTAAACTAGGCATGGAGGATCCTTATAAGGTATAGTTGTGTAATTTATAAAAAAAAAATAGATTGCCTTGGAATACTACAGGCCCCATGTCAATCAAAAATGAAGTTAAAGTGACTATATGGGGATAATCGATGGCGGAAATTCCTAATTTTACATCCGTTTGACCCTGTAAAATGCGATAATTTGAGATTTCATCAATGCTTTGCTCGTATAATTAATAATTTACAATTTTATTAGTCTAGTATAGTACTCCGTTTTTAAAATAACTGACTTTTTGAATTGGCGCCATGACACTATATTGTATTTGTATAGTCCAGATTGCCCCGAAATCGAAAAATCAGTTATTTTAAAAAAAAGGAATACTTTAGTAGAATTTTGTTCTACTAAAGTTCTACTAAAGTTTGTTAAATTTATGTTTTTTAAACTAGAACTATGTTGGGCTTTAATTCTAGTATTTTTATATAATTATTTATTTTAAATACCTACAAGCAATTCACAAATTGTCATGAAATGTCGATTTATAAATAAAACTTAAAATTTAACGAACTTGAATAAAATTATTTTAATATTAGGCTATTCGCCAATGGAGGGGACGACCCCAAGAGAAGGAAGGTCAATTTCAGGTCCTTCTGGTCAAACTGGGAACCAACTCGAGGTCAAAGTGACGGACACATCTGGTCAAAGTGAAGGAAAAGATGGGTCGGAGGATGAAGATTCTAAAGGTGATTCTTACATATGTCAGGCAGGCAAGTATCTCGCTATACACAAAAAATCACGTAAAAATTTCCTAATCAAACAGATACTTTCCAGAATAAGATGGCAAAAATATTTAGGCTTTAATTATAGTATAGACCAAATCGAATTTTTGAAGAACTGAGATATGAAATCGATAGGAAATTTAACGGAGATTATGAATCTGGATATATTTTTATGCTAGGATTAATAGGTTTAAAGTTATGGGTCAATCAATTCGAGACATTTACATGGGGAAAAATTGAAAAAAATTGAAATGAGTCAAAATTGCTATCCCTTAATTGCTTGAAATGTCAAGATTTATAGTTTCCGAGCACAATTAGCCTGGAAATCTTGGGCATTACAAGTCTTTTGAAGCGATTTTGGCTTATTTCAATTATTCCAAAATTGCTCCAAAAGACATGAAATCTTGACAAGATATACGATTCATAGGCAAAATAGTGCTCGAAAACCGTATAATCTCGACATTTTTTGGTGCAATTTTGGCCTTGGGCCTTGGCCTATTGTAATTTTTCTCCCTTGGAAAAAGTCTCGAGTTCATTGACCCATAACTTTTGACCTGTTAATCTTAGCATCAAAATATTTAAAGATTCATAATCTCCGTTAAATTTCCTATCGATTTCATATCTCACTTGTTCGAAAATCCGTTCTGGCCTATACTATATTAAAGCCTAAACATTTCCTAAAAATCTTATTCTTGAAGACCATGTATATATCTTTAAGTTATACAGAGTGTTTTAAAATAACTTACAAGACAACCTTTAGAATAAGTCAATAGAAAAAGGTTTAATTTAATTTTAACATTATAAAATAACAAAATAATTTGTTCAGGTGATGGAGAATCTCGAGCTGATGATTTTTTCGAAAATGCTTTGGACACCTTGGAGGAATTTGATGACACTTCAGACCTCGATGAAGTTCTCAAAAAACGTGAAAAATTGGCAGCGGCTGAAGTTGAGAAAAACGGTCAAGTTGAAAAATTGAGTAAATTTATGAGCAAAAAAGAAGAAGTTTTGAAGAAAATGCGACGTCACAAGATGGGGTTGGCGGCTGAGAAGGCGATGATTCAAATGGGTTGTCCAGGATTTGGAGATCGAGAAAAAAATGGCTCTGTTGTCAGCAAAGCATGCAATCTTCTGTAAAAAAAATTCTATAAATTCTAAAAAATCAGCTCATCAGATAAAAATGTCAATAAATTTCAATCAATTTTGTGTAGAACTGTATTAAAATACATTAAAAATTATAATATTTCATAAATGTTACTAACCAGGTAAATTTATTTAAAATAATTTATGTAGAAATACTAGAATTAAAGCCCAAAACTACTCGATCCCATTATATTAAATGTAAAGTTGAGATCAAAATCAACATTTTTAAACAAATTATTTTGAACAATGCGGATAGATACTGACCTAAAATGTCAAATGAAATGTTATTTCCTATAATATATTGTAAAAACCGTTACTTTTTAGTCTGGATTTAGTCAAGCTTATTTCTAATTGCATTACAAGCATAGGGAATAACATTTCATTTGACCTTTTAGGTCAGTATCTATCCGCATTATCCAAAATATTTTATGGTAAAAATAGTTGATTTTGATCTCAACTTTACATTTAATATAATGGGATCGAGTTGTTTTAGTCCAAGATTTCAATTTACCTGGTTAGTACTTACATATTACATAATAATTTAGCTATTGAGAATACATACAATTTAAATTATCTTATTTAATAAAAATTACTCATACCTAAATCTAACTAAGATTTAATTAACTACTCTTTAAGTTAAATAGTAATTTTAGGATCTGACCGATATCATAATCGAAATCTTCGTTATTTTTTGTAGTAATGGCACAACTAGACCCTGTAAGGGTCCTTCATACCAAATTTGGTCAAGATCGGTCCAGTAGTTTTCTAGTTATGCCGCGAACAGACAGACAGACAGACAGACAGACGCAGACGGGCAAAGTGGAATCAAAGTTGAATAGTAAGTGCTCGCTTTGATTGGATAAAAATCCAAACAGGTAATCAGAAACAGTCAGTAGTAGGATAATACATGGATTTTATTTTAAAAATGTAGAAATTTCGATCATAAAGTTATCATTCCATATTTATTTCTACATTTTATTAGACAAGTTTCTTAATATTTATTAGCAAATATTTGTGCTAAAAACTGAATTACCTCCCTATTACGGCATTTAAATTTAAAATAGATTAATAATGATAGTATTAGTAAGGAAACCAATTGCTTTTGGAAAGCCATAAAATTAGATCATCAAAATAAGGCATAAAAATGCGAAAAAAAATCACACTAAAAGTGGCCATTTTTTAATACCATTTGATTTCATATTTTCTCAAAAAAATTAATTCCGTTTGCTAATTATGATTGGGATATTTAGGTAAGTAATAAAACTTAAGTTGTTCTTGTGGTTTTTGTTGCATGAAAATAGATTTAAATTTTTTATTAAAAGACTTTGGTAAAGAATCCTAATTAGTCAAAAGGTCAAAATATATCTAAAATATGTTACTTTTCAAGATTAGTTGTAAACCAAGTCGTTATACAACTATTACAACTGTCAAAATAGACAAAAATTTTTGATTCCAGACCATTTGAGAGTTATTCATGTCATGGATTAAGGTATAAAAAGGACGTTAGACGGTTTCCCAGTTCCCAGTGACTCTGGCCATTGGCCCCGACACAAATTCTGCTATTATGATTTTGAAGCCTATAAAAATAGCAAGTTACCTGATTCAATTTTTTTTTGAAAATCCTTTGCGAACAGCGCCAAAGTTTGAAATCCATAAATTTTAAACAATCACAACTTTGTCAATTTTCAACCGATTTTCAAAATTTTTGAAGTTTTGACACACCCTCATCACGGAAAACAAGCCCAGATTTCGAATTTTTGAATTTAGCGCCTTTTTGAATTTGACCCGAATTCCATAAATTCCATAAATTCCATAAATTCCATAAATGAGTTAGGTCAATTTGAGCAAATTCGGGTCAAATTCAAAAAGGCGCCAAATTCAAAAATTCGAAATCTGGGCTTGTTCTCCGTGATGAGGTTGTGATTGTTTAAAATTTATGGATTTCAAACTTTGGCGCCAATTTTGGCGCTGTTCGCAAAGGATTTTCAAAAAAAAATTGAATCAGGTAACTTGCTATTTTTATGGGCTTCAAAATCATAATAGCAGAATTTGTGTCGGGGCCAATAGCCAGAGTCACTGGGAAACCGTCTGCCTTCCTTTGCTTTAGAATATTTTGGTTATCTCTACATATAGATAAAATTGTAGAAAAATTTGATACCGAACTATCCCTAACCTGCCCCTATTATACTTAAATAATAATAAATTAGAAATTATTTTGTACCTATTATTATATATTTAATTTTTCATTACATATTTGAGAATAAAATCCTTAACCTTAATTTATGTATGTTAATGTTACTATTATGATAATAAAACTTAACATTATAATTTTCAAAATAAATGAAAGTTTATTGATTGTTTGTTAAAATTTAGGACATTTCTTATCCTTTATACATACTAATATACAATGTGTCTCAGAAATGATTTGACAGCAAATGGCAAATGTACCCTATGTAATTTCAAATAATTTAAATCCAATTTTCAAACTGGACAAATTTGAACTGATGATATTAAATACAAGTGGTATTACATTATATTATGGCGTATTATTTAAGTTTCAAATGTAAAAATTAAGATTTAAAAAATATATATTACAAAGCTAATTTTGGCTAATTTTTCAGTTAACTATATGTCATGAAGACATGCTTTCTCTGTCTTCTACAGTATTACATAAATATGTGTTAGATTCTGTACAAATATAAAAGAAATTCAAATAAAACTAAGAAAATTTTGTCTAGATAAGAATTCTGATATATAGATATACATTTTAAAAGAGACAAAAATTATGGACAGCTTCTCTGTATAACATAAGTTTGTGACCCAGAGTGTTCCCTAATAGATATCAGTAACTATATAAAATTTTAAATATTTAAAAAAAATTATTTAAAAGCTCATTTTGGCTATTTTTTCAATTAAGTGTATGTCGTGAAGACAAGAATCCTCCCTCTTCTACAGTATTGCATAATTTTTGTTCTATCCAAAGTTGGGCTTTGTAAGAATATAAATTTTTTTCAAAAATATTTCTAAGCTAATTTTGTGTATCTTATATAGCGGATATATAGTTAAACAATGTAATAGAGACAATAATATTGATCGCTACTACATGGTTAAAGTAAATATATGTGCCCTACAAGACACAGTCTCTGTCAAAATCTAAAAATTAAAAAAAATATATTTAAAGAATAATTTTGGCTATTTTGTCAATTAACTGTATGCCATATAGATAAGAATTCTCTGTCTTCTACAGCATTATATAAATCTGTATTCTTTCTAAAGGTTGTCTCTGTAAAAATATAAATTTCTTTCTAAAATTGACACCAATTTAATTTTTACAATGTTATCTCAAAAATATTTAGCAACATTCTGGCCTTAGACAATAATTCTAGGAACATCAAAAAGTATAACATAAATATTTGTCCCCCTTTAATTAAAAGTATCTGTTAAAATCTATTATTAAAAAAAATATATTTCAAAGCTAATTTTAGCTACTTTTTCAGTTAATTGTATCAGATATAAGAATTTTCTCTGGTATTATATAAATCTGCATTCTTCCTAAATTTCTGTAAAAATTTCAAATTCATTTAAAAAAGTATTTCAAACCCAATTTTGGGTATTTTTTCAGTTAACTGTATGTCATAGAGCTAAGAATTTTTCAGCAGTATTATATAAATACTCTGTAAATATATAATTTATTCCAAAAAAACATTGCAGCTGAAATTAGCCATATTACCCAACTGATATATAGCTATACAATTTAATTGAGACAAGAATTCATGTTAGCTTCTACTTATTTAACATAAATTTGTGTTCCCTTTAAGATTCAGTATCTGTAAAAATTTGAAATTTAAAAAAGAAATATTTCAAAGTTAATTTTGGCTATTTAATCAATTAAGTGTATGTCATGAAAACAAGAATTTTCTCAACTCTACAGTATTACATAAATCTTTGATCAATCTATAGCTAGATATTACAAAAATATAAAAAAATATCGAAAAAATCTCTAAGCCAGTTCTGTGTAAGGTCTCAAACTGATATTTATTTATTCAATGTAAAAGACAAAAATTTTGATGGATTCTAAATGGATAACATAAATTTGTGTCCCATTGTGTTCCATAAAAAATATCAGTCTCTAAAAAATTTCAAATTCTTTTAAAAAAATTTCTCAAGGAAAATTTTGGCCATTTTTTCAGTTAAATATATGTCATAAAGTAAAGAATTCCTCAACAGTATTGCATAGATATCTATTTAATTTAAAGCTATACTTTGCAAATAAATTATTTATTTCAAATATTTATTGAAGCTGAAATTAGCCATATTACCCAACTGATATATAGCTATACAATTTAATTGAGACAAGAATTAATGTTAGCTTCTACATATTTAACATAAATTTCTGTTTCATTGTATTCCCTTTAAGATTCAGTCTCTGTAAAAATTGTAAATTTAAAAAAGAAATATTTCCAACCTAATTTTGGCTATTTTATCAATTAAGTGCATGTCATAAAAACAAGAATTTTCTCAACTATAGTCTACAGTATTACATAAATCTTTGACCAATCAATAGCTAGATATTACAAAAATATAAAAAAATATAAAAAAATCTTTAAGCTAAATTCTGTGTAAACTGATATTTATTTATTCAATGTAAAAGACAAGGATTTTTATGGCTTCTACATGGATAACATAAGTTTGTGACCCAAAGCGTTCCCTAATAGATATCAGTAACTAGATAATATTTTAAATATTTTAAAAAAATTATTTCAAAGCTCATTTTGGCTATTTTATCAGTTGATTGTATGTCATAAAGACAAGATTTCTGTGTCTTCTACAGTATTACATAAATCTGTGTTCAATCTAGAGCTAGATTCTGTAAAAATATAAATTTTTTTTCAAATAATTTTTAATCTAGTTTTGTTTATTTTATCCAAATGATATATAGCTATAAAACTTAATTGAGTCAAAATTGTTCTATGGGTTCTACATCTATATTTTTCTGTTCCGTTTAGAGATACGGTCTCTCAAAATTTTTAAAAGCTAATTTTGGCTTTTTTAATAGTTAATTGTATCTCAGATAGAGAAGAATTCTCTGTCTTAAACAGCATTATATAAATCTGTGTTCTTTCTATAGCTTGTCTCTGTAAAAATAAAATTTATTTAAAAAAATTGACTAAAATTTAATTTTTACAATGTTATCCCAAAAATATTTAGCAACATTCTGGCTTTAGACAATATTTCTAGGAACGTCAAAAAGTATAACATAAAAATTTGTCCCCCTTTAAATAAAAGTCTCTGTTAAAATCTAGAATTTAAAAAAAATTTATTTCAAAGCTAATTTTGGCTATTTTATCAGTTAGCGGTATGTCAAAGATAAGATCTCAACTCTACAGTATTACATAAATCCGTGTTCGATCTAGAGCTAATATAATATTGTAAGAATATAAAAAATTTTCAAAAAAATCTTTAAGTTAAATTTGTGTAAGGTCTCAAGCTGATATATAGCTATACAATATAACAAGAATTTTTTATAGCTTCTACTTGGATAACATAATTTTGTGTTCCATTGTGTTCCATTTAAGAGACATTCACTCTTAAAATTTAAATTTTTAAAAACATATCTCAAAGCAAATTTTGTCTATTTTTGAATTCCTCAACAGTATTGCATAGATCTTTGTTTAATCTAAAGCTATACTTTGTTAATATATAAATTATTTCAAAAAAATATTGAAGCAGAAATTAGCCATATTATTAACCTGATATATAGCTGTAGAATGTAATTGAGACAAGAATTCTGGTTAGCATTTACATATTTAACATAAATTTGTGTTTCATTGTGTTGTTTTTAAGATTCAGTATCTGTAAAAATTTGAAATTTAAAAAAGAAATATTTCAAAGTCAATTTTAGCTATTTTTTCAATTAAATGTATTTCAGGAAGACAAGAATTCTCTCTTTTCTACAGTATTACATAATTTTTGTTCAATCTATAGCTAGATATTACAAAAATATAAAAAAATATCGAAAAAATCTCTAAGCCAGTTCTGTGTAAGGTCTCAAACTGATATTTATTTATTCAATGTAAAAGACAAAAATTTTGATGGATTCTAAATGGATAACATAAATTTGTGTCCCATTGTGTTCCATAAAAAATATCAGTCTCTAAAAAATTTCAAATTCTTTTAAAAAAATTTCTCAAGGAAAATTTTGGCCATTTTTTCAGTTAAATATATGTCATAAAGTAAAGAATTCCTCAACAGTATTGCATAGATATCTATTTAATTTAAAGCTATACTTTGCAAATAAATTATTTATTTCAAATATTTATTGAAGCAGAAATTAGCCATATTATCCAACTGATATATAGCTATACAATTTAATTAATACAAGAATTCAGGTTAGCTTTTACATATTTAACATAAATTTATGTTTCATTGTTTTCCCTTTAAGATTCAGTCTCTGTAAAAATTTAAAATTTAAAAAATAAATATTTAAAAGCTCATTTTGGCTATTTTTTCAATTAAGTGTATGTCATGAAGACAAGAATCCTCCCTCTTCTACAGTATTACATAATTTTTGTTCTATCCAAAGCTGGACTTTATAAAAATATAAATTCTTTTCAAAAAAATCTCTAAGTTAACTTTGTGTATCTTATCTATCGGATATATAGTTAAACAATGTAATAAAGACAATAATATGGATCGCCATTCCATGGTTAAAATAAACATGTGTGCCCTACAAGACACAGTCTCTGTAAAAATTAAAAATTAAAAACAAAAATATTTCAGAACTAATTTTGGCTATTTTATCAGTTAACTGAATGTAATATGGATAAGAATTCTTTGCTTTCTACAGTGTTATATAAATCTGTATTCTTTCGAAAGCTTGTCTCTGTATAAATATAAATTATTTTCAAAAATTGATTAAAATTTAATTTTTGCAATCTTATCCCAAAAATATTTAGCAACGTTCTGGCCTTAGACAATATTTCTAGGAACATCAAAAAGTATAACATAAAAATTTGTCCCCCTTTAAATAAAAGTCTCTGTTAAAATCTAGAATTTTTTAAAAATTTATTTCAAAGCTAATTTTGGCTATTTTATCAGTTAGCTGTATGTAATATAGGTAAATAAGTTTTCCATCTTCTACATCATTATCTAAATCTGTATTCTTTCGAAAGCTTGTCTCTGTAAAAATATCATAGTTTTTCAATAATTATTTAAAAATTAATTTTTACTAATGTTATCCTTATAATATACAGCAAAATTCTGGCTAGAGACAAGGTTTCTAGGTACATCAAAAAGTATAACATAAATATTTGTCCCTCTTTAAATCTGTCTCTCTGTTTAAATCTTATAATTTAAAATAAATATATCTAAAAGATAATTTTGGCTATTTTTTCATTTAAATGTATCTCAGATTTAAGAATTCTAGTATTACTGATATATAAATCTGTATTCTTTCTAAAGTTTTGTCCCTGCCAAAATATCATTTTGTTTTTCAAAAATTGTTAAAAATTTAATTTTCGCAAGGTTTTCCCAAAATTATTTAGCATCATTTTAGGTAGAGACAGATACTGTGTATAGCAACTACAGTATAATATAAATTAGTGTTCTATAATAATTCAAAATTTCTGTAAAAATTTCAAATTCTCTTGAAAAAGTATTTCAATCCTAATTTTGGCTATTTTGCCAATTAACTGTACGCTTTTAAGAAAATTTCTCTCCTATATGTAGTACTATATAAATATGTGTCCCAGTTAACCAACTTCCTCAAGGGGGAAGTTGGTCCTTGACTTAAATGTCCTTGCCTTAAATTAATTAAATAACACAGATAATTTTGAAGTAATTTTCTGAATTTTCCGATCAGAAAGTCCATTATTTATAACTTGATATATCCCTTCAGAGCCCTGTTAAAAAAGGCACTTAAAATGCAAAAAAGGCAGTTAAAAATCAAATTCTAATGATAACTTTTGTTTAAAATCAAAAAATATAATAGACAATATATAGAAAAATGATTTTTCTTTTTTTATTCCCATTTATGATCACCAATATCCAAAATAATTTAGCCAAAATCGCCATTTGTGAAATTAAAATTAAGACATTTTTTACAAAATCGAAAAAAACTTGCAAAAAACTAAAAGGCCTGCTTTTTAAAATAAAAAAGCCAAAAACGTTGAAAAAAGGCATTTTTTTCGAAAAAATGCAGAAAAAAAGGCACTTATTCCAAAAAAGGCACAAAAGGCGGAAATAAATCGGTTTTACCCTCACGGAAGCCCGCACCCTCAGCAGAATACAAGATAATTTATATAAATACCTAGTTTAG
>JAQIXA010000583.1:0-39343 GCA_034699045.1 Nanhermannia cf. coronata Gr-Ori-00579
TTTTGGCCGTTACGTGTTATAAAGGCGAACCATAGTAAAAGTATACTAAATACTTGTATTGGAGAGTAGGCTTGTGCGTGACAGAGATTCTGTTGATTATTGAAATGGGGGGATAGATTTAAAACTTGAAGCATAAACCTGTTTTTCAGAGCTTGTTAAAATGAATAGACCTTAGATAAATTAAACACTTGCCTATAGGATGACATAACGTGTAAAGATGATCCTAAGACTAGTAGGGCATTTGATTTGGATAATAAGTCTAGAAATTAAGTTCATAATTATTAGTAGTAGAGTAGATAGTTAATTATTCTGTCACTTAATTATGGCTAATGTCAAACTAACCATAAACTCGATTAACTCGTGCTCTAGGTACATTGTCACCTAAAATATTTTAAATTCAGATTGTATTAAAACATAATTGTAAACTAAACTACTCTCTCATTTTAATAATATTTTAAATCCTACCAAAAAATATTACATCTGGTTTCAAGATACCTTCACATTGTGTACAATTTGGGACTTTAAATCTTTCAGCCTTTCCCTTTATTAGAAAACATTAACAAATCAGTCTCAAATTGATAATTTTTTATATGTACCTATACGAAATATCGAAAGTTATAGTTTTAGTTTTACTTACTGGATTAAGTTCAATGTCACCATCAGGTCGTATGGATCCTTCTAAAGTTTGTTCTTCTCTAAAATATGGATTTAATTCTTCTAATTTAGCTTGAAAATCATGTCTGTTTATTGTATTTTCGCAATTAAGGCAGGTGACATTGTAGGTTGACCCATGTAGTTCAATTACGTCTAAACTTCCAGCTTTTTGATGTAATCCATCAACGTTTTGAGTGACTATGCATTTAATTAGATCAGGCTGATTTTCTTGCCATTTTTTAATTGTTATGTGTGATATATTGGGTTGAGCACTGGAGAACTTGGGCCAGCCGATATAATTTCTTGCCCAGTATCGTTGGCGAGACCTTATAAAAAATTAAAATAACCCTCCATATAATTATCTTTCATCCATTTCATCACTGAAATAAGAAATACCAATCATATTTCTTCAAGTTCACATTTAGATTTATGTGAACTTGTTTCAAATCTAAAATACGTAATAGAATTACATAATTTATAAGTAACTTAAAAATTACGTCTTTTTTTCTAAAAATTCTTGAATCATCATAGGTTGATAGGTAGATCTTGAATAGAGTCCTACATCTTTGGATCGATAGTCAGGTATCTCACTTTCAGTAGATAATCCAGCACCTATTTATATTGATATGATGTAAAAAAAACTTAATTAGATTTAATTATATAATTATATTATTAACTTGCCTGTAAGTACAAAAATATTTTTATTTCGATGTAGAAATTCTTCTAATTTTGAAATATCAGCTGGACTTGGCTGCAAATGTTCAGGGACAAATTTGGTAGCTGGAACTCTTTTCAATGCTCCGATTGTCGAATAATGCCTTAAAATCATAATAATTAAACTTAATTAACAATTAACAACAATTAAAATTCAAAGATCAAAAAATTCAAAAAATCGAAATCGAAATTTTGTAAAAAAAATATACATTTCAAAACATGTACCGCAACTTTTGCAATAATTTAGACAAACAAAAACTTTACTCGACTGTTTTATTTATAAAATCACGAAAATCAAACGTTTTTGTACAGTAGTATCCGTAGATAGCTATCTATCCATAGATAAGTAAGTTTTAATTTTTTCAGCTCTGAAAAACCTCAATTTTACATTGATTTATCCTTAAAGCTCTGCAGGCTTTTTTATTTAATCCATTTATCTTAATTCATTTAAGACAAGTAGGAAAGTTAAAGCTATTCATAATTCATAGTACATATCTATAAAAGAACTTGACAATTTTATAGACTGGACTCATCCTCAGAAGTAGGTAAGTAAGAAAAGAAAAGAATTTTGGTCAAAAAGATTACTTTGAACTTTAACGTCAATTTCCCTTGTTTTTGAAAAAAATTGAGTCCAAAATTGAATTTTTCAGTGCCTAATGCTTAAAGCTTGAAAATAGTTATAATACGTTTTCATAATAAAAAATGCAAAATTGAGGCTAAATTTTTAATCACCGAATTCTTCAATTAATTGAAGATTTTAAAAATAATTTACCTTGATTTGAAAAAGTACCCTACTTAATACTTACACATATATTACACTTTGTCAGTTTTATACTAGCGAAATAAATCCTTGTAAAATTAAGGTTTTCAGGACTAAAATAAGTTAATATTGATAGATTATTTATAAAATTCATGTGGAATCTGGCTTTTGGCTTAATATGCCTGGATATATATAAGTAAAGTATGGTAGGTACCCTACCTAAATAATTTTTGAATCTTTTAATTTGGAAATAGGGTAAAGTATACTAAAGGACAAGGCTCTAATCGTAAGTATATTACTAACTTTCAGTAGATTGAGATTGAGAAATTCCTAATTTTAGATTTTAAACACATTTATTAATATTTATTTAATTTATATAGATCTGGAATATAATATGGAATTATTTATATATATTAGTAATAATTGAATGTGCATTTATATAGTAGTAATTGTATTTTGTACCTAAACCTAAATATTTATAATTTTATAATTTTTTGTAAGTTTTTCAAGAAGAAGAAAGCGCTTCTGGAGGTTTTTTCTTATAGATATCTGCTGTTAAATTTTAAATTGTTCTTTAAGTAAGGTAGGTTATTTTGAATTAAAAGCTTTGATCATCATTTGATTCTCATTTTGTTCATGTGCTGCTGTATAGCCTCCTCATAAGTTGCTAAAAAAAATACATTTGATAGATTTTTATTTAATTTATTTAATTTTTGAGTCATACGTGGTTCTCCAATCTTGTTGATCGACAGCTCCGAATAAGTCGGTAAACTTCGGTTCAATTCCATTGAATTTCTTGGATTATTTTGATTCCCTTCTGATCCTATACATATTATGCATTAGTTAACAAGTTAGTTAAAAATTTAAAGTGCCCTACTTGAAATTTGAAATATGGTTAATTAAACTGTATGTAAACTTACCAAGTTTCTGATCAATAATAAATAATTGATTTTTAATCCTCTTGACCTTAGAAATTGGGTAGACTATGTATTGTCCGGTTTTTGGATTTTTCTTGGGAAGTGATCCAACCTGGATTGGAATCTCTAGCCTAATTGTTTCCTTTGAATTGTTGCATTGAACATGAACCTTTAGAAATATTTAGAGTTAAAGCATTTTACATTATTGTAATTGTAAATTGTAAATAATACTCAAGATTAAGAATTCAAAATATTTTATTAAGGGTACTGTACTTTTAAGAAATAAGTTATCTCCATAAGGTCTATTTTGTTTCCAAATTGTGTCGGAGTGATCCTGAGAAAATGAAAATTATTAATCTATATTGGTATAGTACTTAGGTAGGTATGTAGGATAGTAGGTATTTGACTTTATGGTATACTAATACTAATGAGAATTTTTTGATAGATACGAATTTCGAATACCTTTATATATATAACATATATCAAATAGATTTTATTTTTTGGAAAAATCTCAAAATTCAAAAAAAAATTCAAAATAAATAGTAGAACCTTCGTGTCTTTTATATTAGTATAAAAATATACTAGTACCTATTCATATTTAAAATTTAATGATAGGTAGGGTACTTACGTTTGAGGCATTTTAATATAATCCGACCAAAAATTCCTTATATCATCCTTCTGGACCAAAAATAATCTCCTTTTGATAGTCCTGCATTCTTCAACTCCTTTAAATTCCATTTTCTAGACGATCCAAAAAAGAAATAAAAAATATAAACAGTGTGCATTTATTGAATAATTAATATGACAGACCTGAATTAAAGATACTTTAGTGTTGGCACTATTACAATTGAATACTCTGAGGACAAATGGAACCTGTAATAAAAATAAAAATGTTATACGACAACTAGCAGATGAATAATTTAAGATTTTGTAATCAAGTATTATACATTTTCGATTGGCAGTAGAAATCCTTTATTTAATTTGAATTCAATTTTGAAGTCACCCTAAAATCCAAAGTAAAAATAATTTATTAGCTAAACTAGTGACTATATTATAATATTATAGTCACTATATTATATGGTAAAGATAAATTTAAAGATATAAAGTACCTCAGCAAGTCCGCCCCTTAGGATGGTTTTTGGTCTTGAAATTTCCTTATTCAGGATCAAATAATTTGCTGGAATTGTCAGATTTATCGATTTCTCTTGAAGTTTTATCGATCTTTCGCCTTTCATTAGATAGACCACTATTTTGTAGCGAATTGTGCCTGGAATTTTGAAAAAAATTACAAAAAATGCTAAAGATTTGAAAGTAAAGTTTCACACTTACCAAGAGGACTTGAAAGAAAAAAAATATAAAATTAGAGACTTGAAAAAGCATAAAATTTTACTTTTCTGGCTGGTCTCAAGCTCAAGAACCAAATTTTACTTTTTTATATCAGTAGGGCACATTATATTTCTTATATGTATTCAATATTTAATGTTTTTGTAAAATAGTGACCTAAATATGGTCTTTCAGAGCTAAATTATATAATTTTGATCATGACTAGAAAATTAATTTTGTATAGGTACTTACCAAGCGAATGAGCAAGGTATGTTTTCAGTTGGTAACTGAAAGAGAAATGGTGATTTGTACACTAAAAAAATAATAAAAATTCAATTATTTAGACCAAAAATATGGAATTTTGCTTGATTGTATCAGTATTAGATATGTTATAAATTACCTCCTTTATTAACTTTTATATCAGGAGTAACAGCTTTAACTAATAGAAAAAATGTCATTTAAAAGGTCTAACAAATCGAAATTTTATATTTTACATTGTGGTTCATCGCATTGATTGAAGGTAAAATTGCCAAAAATAGGTAGAAATCCTTAAATAAAATCAAAATTAGGTACATCAGCATTAGGGGGCATTAAATAATTGATTCAAATCAATATTTTGAGAATTTTTGAAAGAATTTCAATCAAAAATTGTGCTAAAATTTAAAAAAAATTCCGCAAATTCCAAAATTTTTATTTTGATATTTTTCCATAATTTCAGGCACAACTCGCTACAAAAATACTTTCTTATAAGTTTTATTTAAAGTTCTTTCTCTTGTAATGGAGATAGGTATTTAAAATGCAAAATATAAAGTTCTAAGATCATATTTTAACTATAAAGTATCTACTTAATTATGGTCAGATTAATTTTTATATAATACATGTATAAGTAGTTTAATATTTTTACCTTTTAAAATAGAAGTTTCCTTACAATTACATTTGCTCCCAAAGCTAAGAGATGCATTGCATTCTAATCCTAGAGCGAAACCTGCCAAAAAATCCCATAAAAAATTACAATTAAAACTTAATTACATAATTAAGTATCAGCAGGTACACACCTTTACAATGGAAATCACTAGTTGAATAGACAATAAATTTCCCCCCAATTACATCACCTGGATAGTAATTGATTTGATCTTCACCAGAATTTAAAAATATTTCACATCTAATAGGACTCATTATAAACTCAAAAAATCCTTTAACTACAGACTACAGATAAGTACTTATAGTAGAACTTAAAATTAATCACTACCCCAAAAATCAAAATAACATTTCTCAAATTCAATTACAAGTATATTTCTAATTTCTAGGTCAAAATCGATATAGGGAAATAATACCTTTAGTATTATTCTTATCTGGATTTCAACACAATAAGGTTTCTCGAGATAAGTTACCCATTTAACCTTGGTTTTAAGTCTATCTTTAGTAATAGTAATAGTACCCTACTAGTATATGTTTGGGCTAGAATTTTGGACTTTGGATTGGCCAAAAAATAGAGGAAAAAATACGAGTTAAGTAATATACGAGATCACTCCACTTTTTTTTAGTGTTGCCCCCGAATTCGGTGGTAAAATCGATATTTATCCGGATTTCTCCGGGAGGTGTTTTTGTTCCACATATTATATGTATGGGTACATAATATATATAAGCTGTATAATAAATATGAAATAAGCTTCTAAAACTTAAATCCTTTTATTCTTATGCGCATTTCTTAACCTAGAACTTCATTATATGCATGGTAAGAGATGAAAAGGAGTAGTTTGGATGCTTTTTTGAAATTTGGATTTCCTGTTTTCTGTCCATGTCCAATTGTTCATTTGATCTGAAACTCGATTGAGAACATTTTGGGTATCTTTATACATATAGAAATAAAAATTTCAGGTCGAAATAGCGACTGGTTTTGGCGAAATAGGCGAAATAGGAAATTTAAAAAATGTTCAGAACTATGCCAAATATACCCCTATGTAGTATGTATCTAATCTACCTAATAAGAAGACAGGAAAATCGAATGATTTAAAAATAATTAAGCAAACAAAGCAATTATGAATTATAATATTTAGAGAATTTAATGACTTTAGGCTAATTTATACACAAGTCAAATTTCGTATTTAGCTAATATTGACTCAATTAAATTAGAGAATTTAAAATAAACAGACAGATAAGTAGGGCAGAGTATCCCATATAACGTAACATACGAGTACTCGTACTCGTACTAAAGATAAGACATTTATAGGTAGAATTTGGGGTAATATTGGCCCAGATAATTTATTTATTAAAACAAAAAAGTAGGTAAATAATACATAATATGGTACATAATTATAATTTTTGTGATGGAAAACTGGCTTATGGACGCTTGAGCTCTTTAGAACTTGTTATAATTGTATAGATATTGGAAATTTCTAGATAAACTGAAAGGACACTTTGGTTTGATATCTCAAAATTAGGATTAATAAAAGTCATTTTAGTTAGATGGTTTTTTTTAGATGCTACTGATATACATCTATTAATGCAGCTCTGAAAATTGAATAGCCAAATTTGGGCAATTGTACGAGAATGAATGCAAAGCTTTAAGGCTGGATTTTCAAAACGAAATTGTCGATATTAATTTAAACCTGAATTTCTGAGGATATCCATAAGCCAGTTTTCGAGATTTTAATACAGTATATCCATAAAAAATTATATACAGAAGTAAATTAAGGTTAATTTATTGTAATTAATGCTAATGAATAGTTAATAAATAATTTGAATTAGTTATTTTTAAATTTTCTCAGTATAAATTGCTTAATAGAGTTTTAATTTATATTACATCATAGTATAGAATAGAAATAGAATAAGTTCATTGAATTTCGATATGTTTTATGATAGTATAATAACAAGTTCAAGTATGATACTTGAGCTTGAGGTAAATTAGATTAAATTGAGTATTAAAAAAAAGTATGATATGATAATGATAATTGATAATCTTAAGATAGATATGTAGGTATAAGTAAATATAATATTAAAATGATAATCTTCTCAATTCGGCTGGTTCTTGATATCCATGTGGACCTTTTGAAATTAATTCAATTTTAAAATGAAGCTAAAAAATCTTATTTTAATGACAGTTCACAAACACAGAGATTATTTAGTATTTTGTATTTACTCAACATATTTGATAGATTAAGATTTGAGAGACCACCAGTCGCTTCCAAGGTCAGGTCAGAGTAGGCTGGAATCGAATTCTCACCACCAATTCGGACAAAACCTTAAAAATTATTGTATTGTACAATAATAACTAGTAAATATCTATTATAGTTACAATCTAACCTTCGCGACCCATTCCACTTATTGAAAAATCTGTAAAAATTCGTAAAAGTTTACGATATTCTTTTTAAAAAAGGGGAAATTACTCAATCAGGAATTTTTTCAAAAACCGTTAAACTTCAGTAAAATAGCTAAAAATTAACACTTAAATAGGTAAAGTAGGTATTTATCAAAATAATTAGGATTTTATTAACTATTTAATTGCTATTTTACTCAAAAATATAAACCAAGTGATCTGAAATGATACTTAAAATAGAGCCAATTTTAGCTAATTTTACTTAGAATATTACCTAATTCAATTTTAGTTATTGATTTCAAAAAGTCTGTCAATAATCAATCAATATGTTTTTTACATTTGAATATATATACTAATGTTAATAAGTAATAAGTAGGATACCGATACCGATTACATACTATATGTGATTTAAGAATCTCAAAATTTACTGCATTATAACTACTTTTACTCATAAATTTAAGCAAATTATCTTAAGATTACTTATTATCTTTATTTTGATTGAATTTAGCTTTGAATTTTGACTGAATTTCAGTCATTTTCGAGATTTTTTGTAATTTTGTGTTTATCAGTAGGTAATGAAGCCAATTTTATAAAGAAAAAGTTCCTGATTGAACTTTCCCCCTTTTCAAATGATGTCTGTATTATTATAAAATTACTGTTACTATTATCGCTATTTAATAAAGGTGTTTTTTCCCCGATTTGATCTTGATCTTGTTCAAGACTTGATGGGGAAGTCAAAGTTGTGTCGGTGATGTTTAAAATTGGTAAAATATTAGATGACGAATTTTTACGGCTACTTTGTTCTGAAACCTCAGCTGAAGGCCTTTGAGAATTTCGTCGACTTTTTGAAGCCAACCAGCCCACCTTAATTGGGATTTCTTCTTTGAAAAATCTCTCTGGCTCTTTTATACCAGGTATTTCGAGCTATATTTTTAAATAAATACATCAAAAACTAATTAAAATGTAGTTATCAGTATCAACTTACTTTTAGATAGTAATCCACAAACATCACATCTAAAACGAAAATATTTAAAATTCAAAACTTTCGTATTTTGGTACGATTTCCTTACCTAAATCTTCACAACCGAAGTTAGTGGTTGGTAGGTTTTCAGGAAGTTTGAGTACCTTGTGGTTTTGAATCAAAATAAAGTAATTTGCATAGTTTTAAAAGTTAGAATTTTTAAGAGTTACATCATTCCAGCCCCAACTAATCCCAGTTTTTTCAGTTGAAACTGAAGCTATCCTTCGTTTCATTCTTCTCGACTCTTCACCTGCTTTGAAGTCCATTTTCTAAAAAATAAAAAGATTTTAAAAAATTTCATGATTTCAAATGTTGGTATAGTACCTATCTACCTAGGTTAGATATATTGTACCCTACTTTTTGAAAATCTGAGATTTGTAATATGTATTGTAGTTTTGAAACTTTTGAAATAGAAAGTTGATATTCAAGAGAATTTCAAATCTCTAGCTCTAGATCAACTTAAATAGCTTGAAAAGGATCATAAACATGGACTAACATTCATAATAAGATTTTCAGAACAGATTTTGAAATTGAATTTTTCAAAAATTAAGAAATTTTTGGGATTTAGCATATTATTTGCCTGCTCAATTTTATATCAACTCAAAATTTTCAAAATTTCAAAGAATAATTGTATTTCAAGAACCTCAAAAACTCACTTTTGCCTTATAATTATGTGGGATTTTCCATGAGAAATTCTAGAAAATCTAGAAAATTTCAAACTTCTAGGTTTGGATCAATAGTGTTAAATTGACAACATTTTCTACATTTCATTTGGAATTTCTGAGTAAAAAAAGTAAATTTCTTAAATATAAGATTCCACTACACCTATAACTATTGTTACAATGAATAAATCTTACCTGAATTAATGAAAAGCTCGTTTTAGTTTTCTTATAAGGTGCATTCCAGATCTCTATCTGAAAGGGTACAGCTTCTGAAATTGTCAATTAAAATTAAATCATTAAAAATTGAAATTCTACACATTAATTTACTTACTTACCCTTTGGCCCCAACACTTTTTTATCAATGTCAATTTTAAGGCAAATTTTAAATTTCCCCTTTTCTCCATTAAACTGGAATGGTTTTATATTTTCTGGGGGTGGTGGTGGTTGTCCATCTGGTGTAGCTGGTAATTTAAGGTCGATCAAATTATCTATATTAATCGGCACTTTGACCTCTACAAATATTCAAATTATATTAATTTAATTTTGTAATATGTATTTGATAAGTCTGAATTTACCAATGGTTTTCTCTGTTCTAGGAATTGGTTTGTAGAGTCCAGCATAGTAGCCGATTAGCTTATATTTAATTGTTCCAAAAGGACAGGCAAAAGAACACGGAATGTTGTAGGGAAGTGTAAATTGAAATGGGTATGAACTTCGACCTTTTTCGATATTACTTCGTTTTTCACATATTCCTAAAAATATTTGAAATTTCAATCATTCATTTCATAACAAAACAGTATCCAATTACGTTTAATTTTATCAAAAAATGCATAATAATCGATAAAAACTTTCATTCTCAATATGAAAAGGAATCTTGATTTTATAGTTAGTGTATTACAAATTCTAGGATTTCTGATTGAAAGCTTTCGAATTCTTGAGCTGAATTCGATCAATTTTTTAAAAATTTGATTTTATATTTCATGAAGTACGTAGCATAAATTATATCGAAAATCTGAAATCTGAATATTCACTATTTTAATAAATGTGGAAAATATCTTGAGATATTTTGAAAAAAAAATCCGAAATCTAATATGTATTATGCTGGTATTTATGATATTACAAATATTTTGCAAACTTTCTTCACTATCATATGGAAATCTTGATATTTTCGATTTTGAGAGATACTTTTTAAAAAGATAATAATAAGTACTTAAAATTACCATTTAGACCATTTTTGAGTAAACGAAATTGACCGAACACATATTTTGATTCTTCAAAGAGGATTTTTGAACTTAAATTATCATCAAAGTGTATAGAAATCTTCCCTTCGATTGCAACTGCAAATCCTATATTCAAATTTTTATAATTACAAACCTATAGGGACCTATTCTCAAGTTTTTATGAAATTTAAGACCTAATCCTTTTTAAGCTAGGTATTTATTATGTATTCTTATTTACGATTTGCACAGTAAATGCCCTAAGTATCTAGTAATATAATATTGTTATCTCAAATCTCAATCATGCCCATTATTACGAGTACAATTGCATAATAAATGATTATTAAAATGATTTTGCAATGATCAATATTCCATAATGTAATAAAATAAATTATTAATAGGTAAGGGGATACTCATATATCCGTATTATAACATGAATATGAAATGGTAGGGTATTAAAAATCATGAAATCATATATCGAGTTTATAATTTTATAAATTGGTTATTATCGTATTATAAAATTATATAATTACTTATATTATACAGGCTCATATTTAATATTTGTATGTACTATCTAAGTAATGTCGATTTCAAGAAAATTAAAAATTCTTTACAGGTAGGTGCATAAAAATGCCAAATCGATCCATTTTGACTGATTTTAAGTAGTGTACTCGTAGATATAATAAATATTGGAAATAGTTTAGGCCTTAAATTTCTTAAAAACTGAAATACAGATAAAAGTTGAATAAATTTAAATGGAACTTACCATAAGCTAAGAATTCAAATGGTGCATTAACAATCAAATTACCACAAACAATATCACCAGGACAGAAAAATTTCTTTGGTACAGTACTACTAGAATCACCGTTTACTTCCGGTTCTCCCAATTTGATGGAACATTTGAAATCCGGGATTTTCTCACGTCTCCAAGCCGTGCTTGGACTGTAAGCCATTTTTTTCTTTCAAATAATTTCAATTGCTCCAAAAAGTCCAAAATTTTTATAGAAAAATGTAGAAAAACGTAGAAATTTCAAGTAGGATTAGATTGAAAGCTGGGCCTCGCGTGTTACTTCATCACAAAGAATAAAATACAACTGATCTCCAGATCTAAATATTCTCAAAAAGTAGGTACTATAATATAGTAGGATACTTTTAGTAGTAGGTATAAAAGTCTGAGTTTATACATAATACATAATACTTAGGCTAAATGTAAAAGGTAAATCCAATTATTTACTTTTTACATCTCCCCAGACTCCCTACTAAAGTAATAATAGTACTAGTAAATGAATAAATATGTCAAATATTACTAGTACCTATACCTACCTACCTACAGTTTAGGTAGGTATATGCAGTAATAAGGAATTTGCTTAGGTATTCGAAAGGAAAAATTGTTTTATTTCCAGTTAGTTAGCAAAATATGTATGGGGAAAAAAAAACTCAAACTGAACCTTTTTAATCGATCTCTCCAGGATAAATATAGAGATATAATAATATTAGTTATTAGTTAAAGGACTTTTATCGTATATGAACTCGGACAGGTAGCTCGATATTACGCTGGGAAGTCAATTTTTGTGTCAAATTTGATAGAAAATGTCAAATCCTTGTGATAAAATCTAATTTTGAGCCTTTAGATTGGCATCAATTTTATAGAAAGAGATAAAACAAAGAGATATACTGATAGGTACCTACAGTATAAAGAAAGTTTACTGTATAAATTTTTTTTTAAATGCAGATTTTTTAAATTTTTAAAGGAATTTTATATCAACTTCTTGAAAATTTTCTATTTGAAAATGCCTTTTGTAAAGAGAAATATTCATAAATAAACTCTCATAAGAGTTATAACAAAATTTTGATTGTAAAAGTCTTGAAAAAATGATTTTAAAAACATCTTGAAATATCAGGTTCACCCGCTACCAATCATTTTGAATGATGATTAAAAGACGTTTCAGACCTCTAGGTGAAACAGAGGGTTAAATATTTTTAAATTTTTACTCAAATTTTATCTGTAATTAGTGAAATAATCTGAAATTTTTATAAAACTTGAGCTTGAGCTTGAGCTGAATTTTATGATTTTACCATTTATAGTTTATAGTATAGTATTTGTACTTATTCAATGACTTAAATGCTTATAATTTTGAACTTTGACCCCTTGAGAAAAGTAATTTGACACTTTCCAGTTAGTCCTAAAGTTCAAGTACCATATTTTCATAATTCAAGTCAAGTTTGAAGTATTTCAAGTATTTCAAAGGTTTATTTTAAATATTAAATCGCCCCCCAAAAAGGAAATTTTGTTCAGGTAGGCAAGTAACCCTAGTAGGTTCTAAAATATATTCTGTAGTTTAGAAAAGATCAGTCAAGTTTAGAAGAAATTGATATAAATAATTAATTGAGTTGAAGCAGGGGGGACACGAGCTAAAATCGAGTGACACGTGATCGATCCATTAAAAGTGTTTAATTTTTTACCTTCACTTTATGCATTATAGATTGAAATTGTACTCATTTTATGGCCAAAATAAATAAATGAGAAATTATACCTACCTATCTACTGTATTTGAATGAAACCATTAATTAATTTTTAATTAATTAAGCAAGCAAGCCTATTGTACACTCTTTTATTGTTTGCTTATAGGTAGATACAAAAAGTCCAAAATTTTGTATAACTTTTTAAAGTTTAATATCTGCTGTATTTTGAAAGATAAACAGACTCTTAAGGCACTACAGTAGTTGTATATAAACGCACTATTCAGGTCCTTATGCAAATGTTGATCCAGGTAAATTAACGAGAAAATTAAATAATTAAAATTGAATAATGCTCAAAGGTATACGTAGGCTTTTCTCAAAAATAAAACTCAAATTATTCAGACAGTTTACAAAACATACTATGTAGTTCTAATATTTTGTAGTAGGTAGGAACTATCTGTAGCATCCTACTAGTACTTGTAGTTACTACAGGTATTTTTAATGCAAGACAGCAGAAGTTTGGCCTGGAACTTGGAATGAAAAAAATATAAAATATTTATAAATTAAGTATATAGTTACGAAGGGGGAAGTTGGAAATTAGCTCTGTATTCTACCTACACATGTGATTTAAAATTAAAATTAATGACTTGAGCATTGTACTACCTACCTAGTAGTATAGTATCAGTCAGTAGAATATTAGTAGATGTACCCTACTATATAAAAATGTGATTGAGTAGGAGAAAAGAGGCCATATATCAGTATTAAGGGTTTTATCGAACTATAGGCAATTTCCTAACGTAATTCTTTACTACACTACTTTATGATAAAATATTTATGTTTATGTATCTGAATTTTTATATTTGATAAGAAGCTAAATTTTAGTAATACATATATGTACATGTAAAAGACATTTGGAAATTATTTCAATTTTCCAATTTTATTTGGTAGGTATTTCATTATTGTAGATAGATACTCGTAATAGATAAGTAAGCGTTAAAAAAAATTACGTTTCTTAAAACAATCATCAATCTTTCATGCTAATCATCTCTTTATGTACATATTAATGTACATAAACTATACCCTACAATAAAAATTCGAGCTTTTGATAATGGTTTTAAAATTTGTAATCCTATATAAATTATAGAATTGAAAATTTTGCCTACTTAAACCCTGCGTAAGATTATGTACATAATATATAGGTACTGATAGATAGGGAAATAAAATGCCTACATCAATACAACAAATACCAACAAATACAAATAAAAGTATCAGTTGTAGTAGTAGTACCTACCTACATACGTTATAAGTACGAGTATAAGATACAGTACCCTACCCTACATTTTTTTATTTATTTATTACGAGTATATCAAATCGAATTGGAGTTGACAAGTTCTAGTTCTAGTTCTGGAGAAAATGGAATTCAATTAGCCAATTAAAGTACCTACTTGAGTTGATCATACATTTATTTTTATTATACTTTTACTACCAATCGGCTGTACCTACATTACATTGTAGTACCCTACAGATATGTACCTATGTATTTGTTAAAACTAAAATAATACAAAGTAAAGTACTCATGTATGTACTATATAGTAGTTATTGTAGGTAGTTATTTATTTATTTAAGAAAGTTTACATTTGTCAGGCTTTTACAGTGAAAGTACTAACAAGTTAGTAGGTATTAAAATTATTAAATACCTATACATTAGATTTAGATAAGAATTGAAAAAAAAAGTTTAGTAAATAATCAATACAATGTAGGTAGGTACGAGTACATAATAAAAATAAATAGGTATGTTTTTCTAGAAAGAAAAAAGTTAAAACCTCAAGTTTTAAAATAAATATGATAAAGCATAAGAAAAGGGAACATAAGGAAATACTCAGGTAGGTACTCAAACACTTCAACAATAATTTACTTCTATAAAACTTTAATATGACCTCTAAATTGCCAAAAAATGCCAAAAAATTGTCTAAAAATTTTTTGATCTTAAATATTTATTGTAAAATTATTGTAAAATAAGATAGGATTTTAATATAGGGTTTCAATTTTGGTTTTTGGACAAAATCCACAAAAATCTAAACTTGATTAAATTTTTAGACCTCTATTCAGCCAAAAATGTCACAAAATTTTGGAAAATATTTTTTTTTAAAGCCAAAGTAAGACTTGATAGATGTACTATTGTAAAAATGACTATGATTATGATACATAAGATCAGTTTATAACTAAAGGTAGCAAACTAGTTTCAATTTTGGTTTTTTTTTGGATAAAAATCCATAAGGTAATTCAGAATTGAGGTGTATAATGGATTGAATTATGCATATTTCACATTTGACATTATAAAATTATTTGAGAATTAAATAAATCCTAGATTTGAATAAAAGTAAGAGGCTTATTACTAGTATTGGGAGTATTCATGGAAGGAATTCAAAGAATTCCTGAAATTGAAAATCAATTTCTCGACAGATTCAGATTTCGATATACATAGAACCTTATAGAGCCTTTATGTAAAGTCTTATTTTTAGGGTGAAAATTTATTTATTAAGGTAAATTGCATAGTGAAATTGGGTTAATACGTAGGTACTTAAATATATATACTAGTACATATTACACCAACTAAATCTTGTGATTTTTATTCACAAAAAAGCATAGGTATGGTCCTTTGATCTTTAGAAATTTTGCTTAAATTTTTTAATAAATGTAGGTTTATCCTACAAGTTTATCGATTTCTTTCAATTTATTCTGATATTAGTGATATTTCAATTCCTTGATGTACTACACTACTATGAGTACTAGCAAAAGTAATAAATGAAATATTTAAGCAATATACAATAAGAGGAGGAAATGTTTTTCTAAAATTGAATATTTAATATCAATGTTTTTATAAATTTTTAATATAATTTTGAGTTCAATCAAATTCATACTTTGGTATAGCAGTAATATATAATTTTGAATGTAGTTATTTGAATGTAGTTTGTTGTAGTATTAGATTTTCAATTAAATTATTGATTTTATTCAAGTATGATTTGAACATGACCATTATGTGTGTATGATTTGATTGAAGTCATGCCTTCATTTTGAGTTTCTTTCGAGTCTGAACAATGTCCTTTATACAATATGTAAGTAGAAAGCATTTTTAAATTTAAAATGAAAATTAAAATTCTGCTGAGTCATTTTAATAATAGGTAATTTACTACTTCTATAAGGTATTACAATTACCTCCAGCATTATATTGCCAAGTCCTGAAATTACAATTAAAGTACATTAAACAATAGTCTATAATCAATATTATGTATTTTGTAAACTAATATTTAGGATATTTACCAAATTCCAGAATAGTTTTTATTATACCCCCAATCAAACAACTGGACAATATCTTCACCTTCAGAACAATCAGAGGAAAATTCGCCAATTACCAGTGGTTTGCCAAGATTGAATGAATCTCCAGTGACTTTAAATGGGGAATGAGTATTCCATTTGCCTATAAATACATTTAAAAATGACAAAAGTAGGTGCTGAAAAGTGCTTAACTCTAGTAGACAATGTCATGCTTTAATTTTTTTGTTATTTAAGACATTTGATATATTTTATAAGAGTGTAAGCTTCTTAAAAGAATTAGAAGGCATAAATAGGATCTTTCTTAGGTAATTTACATTTGAAACTGAATATTTTATTCATTTTAATGAAAACTAAATTAGGTAGGATTAGGATACATGAAATAAGATGTTCTTAAAGGTCTATGGTCCTTATATAGGCCAAGATTGACCCAAAAAAATCAAAAAATACCTTCCCATGAGTAACTGTGCATCTGATAGAAGTCAATTGTCCCCAAAGTCAAACCTCCAGCTTGGTAAAGACAAGTATCCTTGTAATAATCATCTTTAATAAATTGAAAATTAATAAAAATTCGAAATATCCTGGTAAATATTTTGTATTTATTTACAAGTATCGAAATAAGCATCAGATTGAGAATGTTCAGACCAAGAACCAGAGGTTACAAGAACTTTTGGATCCGTAGCTTTTATAGCTGCAGTTTGCCAATTTATAAATCTTAAAAATAAATTTATTGGGATAGCTTTTCCTGTCCAACCTAACAGTAATAAGTACTATGTATTATGTATACCTAGGTTAGAATAAATCACAGTTAAGAGGGAAATTCAATTTACCAGCTCCATAATTGCCCAATTGACTTGTATCAAAACAAGGATTTGAGTGACTTTCGATTCTAATTGATCCCTCGAACTCATTGATTATTTCCCAAGCACCAAGTGCGGGTTTGTCTTTCAACCTTTGAACCATTGGCTAAATAAATTAGATAAATTAGTACTAGATTTAGTTATATATAGGTGTTCTGTAATTTGAAGCAATAATTTAAAATCATTACAATTAAAGCATTGTTAATGTAAGACTGTAATTTTGATTCATCCCAGACTAGATTGATATAATTATCATTTCCCATAAGTGCCCCATTCCAAAGGCATGGTATTACAAGAATATTGTATGATTTTGCATAATCGAGGAAATCGCTTAAATCTTGTAAAAATGTCCCTTGAGCATCAGGTCCAGTTACAAAGCCATCCTGGTCAAAATTTGGAGTTGAGACACCTTCAACATGAATCCAAATTCCTGAAAAT
Organism: Nanhermannia cf. coronata Gr-Ori-00579; assembly: GCA_034699045.1. Classification (NCBI taxonomy): domain Eukaryota; kingdom Metazoa; phylum Arthropoda; class Arachnida; order Sarcoptiformes; family Nanhermanniidae; genus Nanhermannia; species Nanhermannia cf. coronata Gr-Ori-00579. The sequence goes on from JAQIXA010000583.1 coordinate 17,676, forward strand.
ATTTCAAAATTTTATAAAATCGTTTTTGAAAAAATTTCTAAAAGTATTTTTTGTATTTTACTTAAAGTATTTCCACCAGCTTCAGATATTTCTCTAATCCATTGCTCTAAAACTGTCCTTGATGATTCATAATGTCCATTTCCAAAGTCATGTCTTAATTACATAAGTCATATTATAAAATTTTAGTCTATTATTGTATTTTGAATTTTACCCGTAACTGTTCCAAGCAATATTGGGTCCAGAAAGGAAAACTTTTTTATCACCATAATAAAAATCTCGACCTGAAACTCGAAGGAATTCAGAATCAATCGAGTTTACCAAAAAAGTTAATGATATTATTATAAGCCAAATCATTTTAATTTAAAATGCTTACACTATTATGATATAGGTATATTAATTATTAGAACTAGGTACTAGTTTAGTATGGAACTAAAATTAAAGTTATGAATTTAAAAAGATATTTAAGTTTTAAGCAAATAATACATTATATATAATATGCAAATAAATTGTGTTTTTGAACTAAATATTATGCGATATATTCAAAGAAAAAATATATTTTTTCAAATTTTTTTGTCTATTTCTTACTGATATACTCCGTAGTACTCGTATTACTCGTATGAAAGACTGAATTTTGTGGTTAGAATTTCTGTAAAAAACAGATTTTGAAACTTGATCAATTTCAAATAAACCTTCATAAATACTACCCTACTAATTGTAAATATAAGAGTAATAAGCATTTAGTTATACGATAAATTTGGTTTTAATTCCATAATTTGTAGGTACGTCTCACTTTTATTTTTTATTAGGTATTTTACAAAATCCTAAAAAATGAAAATTTTAAAAATAGTACAATGAATGCAACTAAATAGATTAAAAAATTTATCACTAAAATTTATCACTTCAAAATATCAATCAAAATTGTCATTAAATTAACTATAATACAAATACCCATAACCTTTTTCCTGCCAATCAAAGTCAAAGTCAAACTTAAATTTAAAAAAATGCATCCTTCAAAATTTTAGTAGAAAATAAGATAAGCTAATAATTCAAGTGCCATTTTTTGTATTCCAGGTACCTATATCTTGATATGGAATCCTACTTCAGACACCAATTTATTTTTATTAGGTATAAAGGTAAGATTATTTAATTAAATTAGATTTGAAACCAGTCCACTACTACTGCTCCAAAAAAAAATCTTGCAAATATTTCAGAATGAATCCTTTAACAATATTTCTTGTGCTGCTTGGTTGCATTTCAACCTTTTCATTCCCAACAGAAACCAAAGGTAGATTGCTAAGAAAATTTCCTAAATTATTAATCAAAATAACTATAATTTGTTGTTATTTTTATAATTAGATGTACAACCAAAAATGGCACTCATTGGCGAGATAGGAAATAAAGTTTACTATTTCAATTCTGATTTGGTAATTCTCCTGAAAAGCTTATTAATAAGTAGAATCTCATTTAGAATTAGGTTTACTTTATTGTATAAAAATACAAAATCTTAATAATTACCTAATTGTTCTAATCCTAAAGTCTTGGTACAAAAAGTACTTAAGTAAAAAGTACTTACCTAAAAGTACTTATCTAAAAAAAATCATTTATTTCAATTTTTTTTTAATTTTAAGCAAAATGTAAGTTGGATGGCTGCGAGAGAAATTTGTCGATCTGCAGGTCTCGAATTTGGTGAATACAATAGCAGAACTGAATATAGTTTTATCCAGCAAAGAGTCGGCCAGATTGGTAATAAAATAATTAAATAAAAATAACTATTTACAGTACTTAATCATTGTTATCATTTACAAAAGACCATTTAAAATTGAACCATTATTATTGTCCTTTTTAGATCTTTGGGTTGGTGGAGCAATGCAAGATTTTGAAGATTATCAAAGCCATAAAGCATTCATTTGGGAATCAGGTAAGGTTTAAAATTTTCGTCAAAATTTTGCAATATGTATTAAAAAATTCAATTTTTGGCAGGTTTACCTATTGGAAATGATGTGAATGTTATTAAAACGTCAGTCCATTGGATTTGCCTGTACTATCATACTGATCATACTTATACAGACTATTGTACAACTGGATCACATAAAGTTTTGTGCCAGAATAGATTATAAAATTTTAAAGACAAGAACACCTAACTTTGTTACATAAAGTAGCATTTGTAATGATATGGTATTATAAAAAATTGAAAATAAAATCCTAATGTAAGTTATGTAGGTACCCTACCTACTTAAAATTTTATTATAAAATTTGTTTAAAAATGAGAGTTGGAATATTTGGGGACAAATCATTAATTTCAAGGACTTTCAATTCTTGTATTCAATAAATGTATTATTTTCTAAATTTTCGTGATCAGATCCATAAAAATCTCTGAATCTGAATTGTGTCAAATAGAAATCGAGATAATTCATGATTGAAATTTAAGCCATTATTTTTAATTAGGTTTATGTCTTTATATTTTAAAATATAATATAGGTAGGGTAAATAGTTAATGTATGTTAATAGTAGATACTAATTTTAGTAATTGTATAAGCTTTAATTTCATAGATAGATATTTTGCAAAATTTAAAAATTAGCAAAAATGTTTGACACAATTAGGTTTCTTTTCGGTCTTGTGGTGAATTTGATTATAATGGTTCTTGTCGTACTTTTTTTGCCTGGAATACCGCCTGACATGACCTTTGAAGCATTCAAGTATTTTTAGCTAATCTTTAGTATGTACCTATCTAAATTCAAGTAAAATTTTGTCCAGTTTTCCGCCAATGATTCATTTGGAACCGAATGCCATTTTGGACAAAGCTGAACCAATTTTAGATGGAATGATTGGTAAACTGTAATTTTTTCGGTTATATGGCTTCTACTTTTCTCATTTTTATAAAGTTGGTCCTGAAGGTATAGCATTTAAACCTGGAACTTCGTCAGATGAATTTTACACAGCTTTATCTGATGGCTGGGTCATTTTAGTCAAAGGTGATACAATGGAAAGAGTTGCAAGAATTGGAATTAATTGTGGTAAAATTGAAATTTCTAAATATTTAAACCTATAATCAGAGCATTTAAATTATCCAAAAAATATGGTCCTATTACATCAAGCATTTGTTAATTTTAAAATTTTGATAGAAAAAGGCAAAGAGAATTCAGAGGAATGTACACCTCCAGTACCATTAGGACTGCGATTTGATCACAATGAGAAATTATTGATCTGTACTGGATACATGGGGTTAGTTCAAATGGATGTCAGTACTGGTAAATTATTTAAAATTTAAAAAATCTGCTATACTTCAGTATATAAATGGCTCTATTTTTAAGGGGATTGGTCAGTTTTAGTAGACAATGATCGAGAGTACGCTGGAAAGAAACTAGGGTTTTTAAATGATCTCGATGTTGGCTCAGATGGAACAATTTATTTCACAGATAGTTCAGCAGATTGGCCAAAAAATCTTATTAATTTGGAGCATATTAGTGAACCTTCAGGTATTTTCAAAATTTTACAAAAAAATCTACAAATGAGTAGGGCACCTATTTAACAATATATTTACTGATACCTAATGATAATTAATTTGCATTACATATGATATACCATATAGGTCGTTTGTATAAATATGATCCAAAAACTAACATAACTACATTGTTAATGGACAATATACATTTTGTTAATGGATGTCAGCTCTCAAAAAATGAGGATTTTGTAATGGTTACTTCAATGGTCAGATCCCAAATATATCGGTTAGTAAAATATCCATAAAAAATGTAATAAATTACATTTGATCTTTGAATTTTGACGATTTTTGGCTACTTTTAATAACTATCAGTATTTGAAATAAAAATATACATAAATGTAAATCTAGATTGCCTAAAAAATTCCTCTCAAATCAAATTGTAGATACCTTAAAATATGTAGAGAAATTTCCAGATCTAAATTATGTAGAGATTTATAGATGAAATTATTTTTTAAAGGGTCTGGTTAACTGGTGACAAGGCCGGACAAAACGAGATTTTCATTGATGGTTTACCAGGTACTTATGGTACAAAGATAGGTCAATTCCTATCCTTAGGTTTATATTGTATATCTGTATTGACCTCAAATATTTCAGGTCAGCCTGATAACATCAGACGAAATCACAAGGGAAATTATTATGTAGCTTTGAAAGTTGCTCGAGAACATGGGGTAAAGATTTTTTTTTAATTTTTTTTGAAAAATTCTTAAAAACAAGCTCTTTTGAATTTTTAGAAAAAAACTTTCCATGAAGTCTATCTACCATTACCCTTATTACGGAAATTTTTTCTTCGTTCAATCACAATCATCCAATTCGCCGTTTCTTGGCTTAGAGAACTGATACCTGGGTCATATTTGGACACTTTTGAGAATTATGTAAGGAAATTTAAGATTTACTATCACAATAATAATGTTTTCTAAACTAAATTAGATCATATCACTTGGGCCCATCATGTTCGTAGACAAGAAAAAGACAATCTTTCCAGAATTTGATGAAAATGGTACAATCCTTGGAAGTATACAGAATATGGATGCAAATGTAATCCAAATCTAAATTCATTATAGAGGAAATTAGATAATAATTTGACTAAATCTTGCTAGATCTATTCTGTAAGCCAAATAGAAGTTGGGAAAGAATATGCTTTTATTGGAAGTTATGAAGCACCAAGAATTTGGAGAATTAAAGTTTCAGATTTGATTTAAATTGTATTTTGTATTTTGTACATTGTAATATTAAATTAATTAAGTTTTTTTAATCATCAACTGATATATTATCAATATCCTCAATATCATCATCTGCAATGTCATTTCCATCAGTTTTTTGAGCTAGGTTACAGGCCACATTTTGTGGAAGATCATTTTTAGGAAATTTTTGTGCCGAATTTATATGGACGTTTTCTGGAATCACTTGCGTCTCAATGTATTCATCATTTCTCCAAAGTTTGATCTTCAGATTGTGATAAACCTCGATAGCATCGTGGACTTGTCGAGCACTTTTCACTTTCTCATCATTTAAATGGGTTATTATGTCTCCAGGTTGAAGTCCAGCAAGATCTGTCAATCAAGGTTATAATGGTAATTAATTTTTCATAAGATTTAGTCTAATTAGGTACCTGCAGGTGATCCAACAACCACTTTGAATATAAACACACCATCATGATCCTTGGGGGTTTTGAAATTATTTTTCTTTTCAAGTTCATCGATTATCACATCAGTTAGGGTGATCAATGTAACGCCCATGTATCTTTTCATTTGAATAACTTGACCTTTTTCTAGAAAAAGAATATCATATTATACAAATTCTGTATATCCCTCTAATACAAACTAGGTACATAAGCTAATTTTTTATTAAAATTAGATTTAAAAACTAGACATAGAAAGACATAAAATTAGACATAAAACCTTTAAAAACTTGTCATAAAATCTCAAAAATATTGGAATTGGTGTAAAAAATGCTTAAAAATTTTGTAAAATGGTCATAAAAACTATGAAATTTTGAGAAATTAATTATTAAAATTTGGATTTTAAAGGTTTTTAAATATTATATAGGTGTGCATGGTACGAGTACACAAATTATTTTATTTTGTGAAATTGACTTACTGCGAGCTTCTTGATAATTTTCTACAAACTTTTTGACATAATCGATCGGGATAGCGAATGAAATCCCTAGTAAAAATGTTTAAATTAAACACTAATATGTTTTTTCTAATCACTCATCTCATAAATCATGAATAATCAAAATTAAAATAGGGTACCTGGAGTGATTTTCATTGAGTTAACCTAGGACAGATTGTTAAAATAAATGAAATTAAGATCGAAGAATTAGAGTATGTACTCGTATCAAAATGCATCTCTATTTTACCCCAATTGCTTTCCCATCAAGATTAACAAGTGGACCACCCGAGTTTCCCATCTACGAATAATTTTACAAAAAATAAGTAATTAATGAGCAAAATGTATTTTGCTAGAAATTACAGTAATCGTGGCATCAGTTTGAATATATCCAATATCACTTGCTACTCTGTAATTCAAAAATAAAATTAGTTTTTTGAAATTTTGAAAATTACTCGAATTTATTATGTGTAGATATATTAGCTACTTACCCTAATACTTTGGATTCACGTCTAACACAGCTTATAACACCAACAGAAACCGAATTTGACAAAGACATTGGGTTTCCAATTGCAATTACCTAAAAAACGTAAATTAAATTTGAGCAATTCTTCAATGATTAATCTTACCCAAGAACCAGGTCTCAATTTCTTATTAGAATCTTCCATTGGCATTGTCGAAAGTCCTTTCTAAGATCATAAATTAAAAATATTTGCGAATTTATGCATATACTCGTATTCACAAGGAATTTCATAGACTGGTTTATACTTACAACATTAATTCTGACAAGTGCAAGATCAGTTTTTGGATCCTTTAAAAAAAATAACTTATAAGCTTAGATTTTGAATTTTTTAAAGGTTTAATTATGTATTAGGTAGCATACAATTTCTTCAATTATTCCAGCGAATGTCCGACCATCCTCAAGTTCAACCTAAAATAGAAAAAATTCATTTTTTATGTTTTTAAAAGTGCAAAATGCAAAATTCAGTTTATAATCTAGTTTATTTTTTTGAATTATTACCATAATCGAAGATCTACTACGGATATCCACGACATGAGCATTAGTCAAAATCAATCCATCTTCACTGATAATAAACCCACTGCCATTTTGGACCTTATATTACGGAGATATATTATATAAGAAGATAATTTATTATAAATAGATTTAAAGAATATACCGTCCTCGGTGTAATATGATTATTGGCCCAACTGACGATTGAATGGTCCTTTACATTTATACATACCACTGAACTACTAACTTTCTCAACGACATCAGCTATAAAGTCAAGGGGTTTTCCAGTAAATTGATCTTCTTTTTCGAATTCAATTTGACTTTGACTTTGGCCCTTTTTCGCAGCATTTTCGGTTTTATTTGTAATATGAACTTTACGATTTTTAAAAAATTCCTGAGGACCATGTTCTCGTGATGATGGTGGAGCAAAAGTTGATGATGCCAAAACAACTGGTGGGATTGAAGAACTCTTGACGACCGAAAGAAATTTCTTTTTTTCCATGTATGATTGAGATATAATGAGAGCACCTACCCCAAAAGTAGCCTAATAAAAATCATTAAAAATTAAAAACCATTCAAAACCTTAATAAATTTTAATTGTTTATACAAAAGTAATCAGCCCTTTATAGGATCGAACTACATTTTTCCTCTTACGACCCTCGTACTTGTCCTCATTTTTGTCTTCATCATCTTCATGATCAAATTTTGAGTAGCCTCTTGTACTACTAGTATTTATACCACTTTCACTGGGTGATGATTTGTCAGATTCAGTTGGCTCATATCGAGTTGAAAATCGACTTGCTAATTTTGCAGAATCTTGACCAAGTAATTTTCTATACAAAAATGATGTTAGAGGTGGGTACAACTGGGCTTTTCTCATTTTGTGAGTGTTATTATTTCATTTTACACTGACTACTTAATTAGGTAATTACAATTACCTAATTACTATTAATTTTGTGCATTTTGAATTTTTGCAAATCAATAAGACTATACTTTTTCATATTGAAATCATGGAAATAAGTTTTACGAAATGAAATGTTTAAAAAACTCAAAAATTGAAAGGGCATTAATCTAGACCTTAGCTTATAATGTACCTACTGTGAAATGAAGTACCCTACCTTTTAAAATGTACAGGTTATGGTACTACTGGCAAGTATCAGTAATATGAAATTCGGCTCTAGGACAAAATCCTAACTGCCAAAATCCTACATCCCAAAATCCTATCGAAACCAAAATCTAAAATTTTGTCAAAATTCTCAACTTATAAGATTTTTAATATGCAATTTTTGACAAAGGTCAAAATTTTTGCCCAATTCTCGTCAATTTTGTCAAAAATTGCATATTAAAAATCTTATAAGTTGAGAATTTTGGATTTTGATTTAGGTAAGATTTTGGGAGGTAGGATTTTGATATGTTAGGATTTTGGCAGATAGGATTTTGTCCTAGAGCCATAAAAGACCAAAAAGAAGCCATTCCTGTTTTTTTTATATAAAAAATGTTTCAATTTTTTTAAAAGGGTTTCATATCAGAATTCAAAATCAGCAGAGTATTTGATTGTGCCATAAAATATATAAAAAAAAGATCGGTCTAATTAAACTTAAGAATGAGCAATAATTTCATTAATAATCAAAATCAAAGTATTTTCTCGAGTTTTACAAGTCTATTTAATTCAGCTCTGAATAACCCGATTTAAGGTAAAATTTAGAGCTGAACTGTATAGCATTAGGTGGAAAAATGCAAGCTTATAATCTTAAAAAATATCAAAATATTATGTATCTCTCTCTCTATTTAATTTATATGTACCTTAAGCCTGATTTTTTGCGAGATTTTGGGGCAGATGGTTAAATTGGCCATTTGTCCAAATGTCTATTTAGTAATTTAGTAGTTTAGTAATTTTAGTTTGTATACGAGTCTTAAGATAGAGAGTATTATATAATTAATTTATTATGTAATAATTTATAAAGAGATTTATTTATTTATTTATTTATTTATTGTGATATTCAAGAGAGTTGTCAACATTTTTTTTGTCGATTTTTAACAAAAATAATCCAATTATTTATAATTAGGTAGGTAGGTAATATACTGTAGGTAAGTTTATAAAAATGTATTTTTTAGAAAATAAGTTTTTTAGAGGAAAATGCGTGTTAGTCAGATAATTGGTGATATACATTTTATATAATGAAATAATTTAAAAAATAAATCCATGTACTACTATTTGTTATACAAATTTTGGAATTTGAAATGAAATGAAAAAAGAGGAGAATAATAAATAAATAAAGTCAATGAATTTGAAAAATTTGTAAAATATTTAACTTAAAATTAAAACGAAGACTTGTAGAGTAGAATGAATACTGAATAGGTACTGCGACAACTGGTCCAATGACAACGACAACTGATCCAAAATATAAATGATATAGAATCTGACCTTTTTTTTAAAGTTTTTGTCTATTCTAAGGTCCGATTTGTTTGGAGATTATTGAAAGTTTATAAAATATTTAGGTCATTACATTAGAATAGACAAAAAGCTTTTTAAAAAAGTCAGATTTTATATCATTTATATTTTGGATCAGTTGTCGTTGGACCAGTTGTCGTACAATCATTTTATGCTTACTTGAATAATTAATTGGGTAGAATAGAAGTAGAATAGAAGTAGAATATAGATGATTATGCGAAGGTTTCCCTGAACTCTTCTTGAAGGACTTTGAAATATTCCTGAAGCTTTTGAGGATCCGCTAGATGTGCGTATTTTTGGATAAGTTTGAGGTGACAGCCGAGCATGTAGAAATCTCTTTTACTGGGTCGTTCATCATCGACACTTTCTGGTATTTTCTATAAAAAAAATTAGGTAAATAAGATTAGAGAGAGTTTTTGTGTTCTTTTTTGCTAATCGTAAGGGCCCTTACTAAGGGCTAAGCATCTTTTGAACTATGCAAATCTAGGACATATGGAGAGATTTTTGGAAAAAAGACATTTGCCTTAGGACATTTGCCATAAGACTTTTGCAAAGCGGACTGTTAGAAAATGATCATTTTTAAATTTAGGAGTGTATTTTTGAGCTTTTGCGTCTATCTGGAGATATGAAAAAATGTCAATCGTGGATCAGATGTCAATTTTTGGAAATATTAGCTATAGTTGATATTAAACATTGACGATTGATATTTTTCCATATCTCCAGATAGACACAAAAGCTCAAAAATACACTCCTAAATTTAAAAATGATCATTTTCTAACAGTCCGCTTTGCAAAAGTTTTATGGCAAAAGTCCTATTTGGCAAATGTCCACTTTGGCATATTATGTATTTTTTCCAAAAATCTCTTACCAAATATCCGAATACCGAACTATGCTAGGTCACATATCAAGGTCCATCTTATGTATTATCGAAATCGAAATCGAAATCGAGATTTTTGTCTCAATATAACTATATTTAAAACGTAAAAGACAAAAATCTCTATTTCGATAATACTCGTAATATTACTTAAGATAACCTAGAGTAATTAATAATACAAAATCATACCTGTTTTTGTGAAATAAGCTGATTGGAAATATGATTAGCACGCTCAAGAACAGATTCTGGGAAAGAGGTCATTCTAGCTAGTTTGAGTCCATAGTTTTCAATGTCGGTGACACCACGACTGAGAACATGAGTATAATTGAGTCTGGAGGAACCGTCATCACATCTCGTCTCGATTGTCTCCATTTTGAAACTATTTAAGCAAAAGATCAAAATTAGAATCATGTACCTAAATATTTTTAAATTAGAATTTTGATTTTGATAAAAAATAATCAGCTTACTTGATGATATTCATATAAAGGGATTCCAACTTGGTAAGATAAAGAAAGTGGGTTGCAAAAAGTGTATACGCCTTTGTTTTAGCTAATTGTTCAGCAATCGCCCAAGAAATTGCACTACCTATATTACGAACATAAGAAAAAATTAGCAGAAATCTTAATAAAAAAAATCAAGTATTCTGTTACCTTCTTCTTGAGATGTAGCCCGACCCAATTCATCAACAATCACAAGTGAAGTATCAGTCAAATTCCTTAGAATGTGATTCGTTTCCATCATCTCGAGGCCAAAACTTGAAGCATTCTCCTCAAAATTATCACCATTTCCAATTCGAGAAAAAATAGATGAAGCAAGTCGAAATATGGCTTGTGATGCTGGAACATATGAGCCAATTTGAGCTATAAAATATACACAAGAAAAGATGATGAATAAGCTTAAGTACCTAATTGAAATTATATTCAACTATATTTTATTAAATTTTACCAAGAATTTGAAGAGTTGCAACTTGTTTGAGATAAGTTGTCTTTCCACTCATATTTGGCCCAGTAATTAAAACGAAATTCAGATAATTAGTTAAAAGCTAAAAAGAAAAAAAATGCGATGTAAATGTAAAACATGTTTTAAATTTGATTAGTGAAATTACCGTGTGATTCGGAGTTTGCTTAAATGATAAATCGGTGTTAATGACATCGAGAATTGGATGGCGACCCTTGATGATACTTGTCATATCATTGGTAAATGTTGGCCGGACAGACTTGGTTCCAAGAGAATAGATGGCAAAGGCAATTAGTAAATCCAAATTGGCAATTGCTTCACTAATTTTATAAAGTTCACCGATATCTCCCCTAATACTCGTGATGAGGAGGCTGATGACTCGATCACTTATCGTCTCAATTTCTTGGGTGATTTGCCGAACTCGATGATTAAGTCCAAGAATCACTTCTGTTGTAAAAGTGACGACATTCCCATGCTTATGAACTTGAAGGAAAGTACGTGGTAGTGTAGGCAAAACACTCACTGGTCTTCGACGGATTGTAAACTGCAAAATTTAAGAAATTTTGTAAAAATTAGAGTTAAAAAAACCATAATATTATTGTGCGAGCGAAGCGAGCACTTACTATTCAACTTTGCTTGAACTTTGTCCGTCTTTCTGTTTGTCTCTCCAGAGGATAACTCGAGAACTACTGGACCGATTTGGACTAAATTTGGTATGAAGGACCCTTGCAGGGTCTAGATGTGCCATTTTGACAAAAATTTCAGATTGCCCCACCCCTTGGGGTTGAGGGGACCCTTTAAGGGTTCTCCATGTTAATCAAATGGGAAAAATCAAAAATGAGGTTTAAGTGGCTATAGGGGTAATCGATGACCGAGATTCCGAATTTGATATCCGTTTGACCCGGGAGTTGACCTTTGAAACCGAAAAATGAGATTTCAACGCTCTTCAACGCTTTGCTCGCACAATTTATAATCAACTTCTAGTGAGTTGATTAAAGCCTAGTACATAATAAAGTAGGTTTATTTTACACATTGTTAATAAAAGTATCTTGATCATTTATTTTAATTGCTAGTGTTTTATTAAATATAAAATTTAGTATTTTAAATTAGAGTAATTTGTATCTTAAATAGATCTATATTATGTATCAACTTTAATAGCTCGATGGTCGCAAGAATGAACTTTCTTCATGACGGATCCCATTTCCGGTCGAAAATCTGCCAAAATCATCAAAAATTTGTAAAAATTTATCAGAATTTATTATACCTACCATTATAGAAACAATAGATTTATCCTTTTATAGAAGTTGATTAGGGATAGTTCAAATTTTAAATCTAATATGTAGAAATGGCTAGGATATTCACTATGATATCGATATACAGATAACCCTAAAACGATATTTTAGGGTTATAATAATCTCAAAGCATACTGATGCCTTAAAATTTTGACTTAATTTAGAACTATTTTAGACCCCAAAATGTCCAAATTTTATTAATTTTCGGGCATTTTGATAATAATTTAGATTAGCAAAATGTCTGAAAAAGTTCAAAAAATGGATTTTTTCAAGATTTTAAGCCAGTTTGAAGAATTTTAATCAATTTTTTGAGAATTTTTCTTATTAAAGATTAAGTTGTTGGACCTTGCATTGTGGAATTTTAAGTTTAGAGAAATTTTTTTGGCTTTTTTGAAAACAAAATTCTAAAAGGATATTTTTGGGTCCTAATGGGCTTTCTGGCCTTTTTATGACAGGTTTAACATGCAAAGGCCTGAAAGCCAAATATTTTTCTTTTGAAATTTTTATTTAATTTTAACCTATCAATCATAATGATAATGATGAGTCAAGAAAAACTTTTTAACAAATTTTTTTTGAAATTTTGAGTAAATATTTTTATATCTAACTTTGAAAAGTTCGAAATATTACAAAATCTAAAAATTTTAATCAAAAATAGGATTGATTTTTATTTATCTTTTATTCATTTTTTGAAGAATTTTAGGTCAAAGTTTAAATTCTTTGGCATTTCAAAATTTAACTGACCAAATTTCCGAAGAAATAAATTAGAAACTAAAATTTTTGTATAAAATTACTTTATAATAAAAATAAAGGATATGTTTGAGTTCTAATATGGACTTTCTGGCCTTTATATGAGGTTTAAGTAAATGCAATGGCCTAAAAACCGAATACCCTACTCTGTTGATCCTTTGGATTTTGGAATCAAATTTTCTGAAATTTTGATTAAAACCAAACCATTTGGTCGATTTTTTTGCTGTTTATTAAACCCAAAATTTTAATTAATTTTTGGAATTTTTTGCATTAAAAACATTCTTGTCGAGTACCCCTACCCTAGTGTTTGAAAGAAATTTAGTGTTCTAATAGGCTTTCTTGTCTTTATATGAGGTTTAACATGCAAAGGCCTGAAAGCCGAATAAATCCTTTTAGATCAAAATTTAAAATGAACAGATTACTTGTCTAGTTATTTTACGGATATCCTAAAATTGGGTTAAAAAATCTCTTAGGTTTTCAGACCTTTGCATTATTAGAACCACAAAATATCCTTTAAACACTACTCAAGGCAGTTTTTAATGCCAAAAATTCAATAATTGACTAAAATATTGGGCTTAAACAGCAAATAAAGGATCAAATTTTGATCAAAATTTCAGAAAATTCGATTACAAAATCCAAAGGATCTTAAGGTTTTCAGGTCTTTGCATAATTAAACCTCATATAAAAGCCAGAAAGCCCATTATAATCCCATTATAATCCCAAGATATCCTCTCTGAAAAAATTTCAAAACTATCCCTAATCTACCCCTATTAAACCACAAATGAAAAAAAAAACAGGTAAGGTTACCTCACATGCTGTCCTTGATTTCCAATCTGATGAATCAAATTCGAAATTGGGATTCGAGACTCTCGTGCAAAATTTGCCATCTGACTTGGCCGCATTGAAAAACTGACCTCGTGGTGACCTGGGTTATAATTTTGATTCTGATGTTGACCACGTGGTTTAGAATGAGGTACATTTTTACCCGGGATATTTTCAACTGAAGGCTTGCCATTTGAAGTTGATGAAGTTCCAGCTTCAGCTCTCGCAAAAGCTTGACATTTGATTATAATGGGTTGTTGACCATTTGAATGATGAATTTGATGAATTTCTTCATTATTTTGTCCATAATTCATGAAATTTCCAGAATTTTGAGGATTTATTTGATAAGTTGATGAACTTCCAGTCAGTTCTGTATGAAAACCTGATCCTTTTTCCCCTTCAGTCAGTGTATAATGAGTATTTTGAGGATTTTGAGGATTATTAATTTGACCAAAATTTTGATTGTTTTGCATATTTATTGTATTTCTTGGTTCTTCAACCTGAATATTGAAGACATTGTCCTGATAAGATCGGGTTTTTCTTACAGTAGAATTGAAATCATCCTCATCCAAAGTTGTAGAATTTAGAATGAATTCCGAATCTTTAAATTTCGTCGTGTTTTCGGTATAATCGAGAAATTTTGGATTTTCGGTCATTTCGAGGTCAATTGGGGTCGATGTCGTTGTATTTAGTTCTAATGTAAAATTCCCATGGACAACACTTGACCAAAATAGAACCTAAAAAATCAGAAAGAATCAAGTTTAATCTATCCCTATTTTGGTTGAATTTACCCCATTATTTATGAAATCAAACAAAAAAATTTTTAGTTTCGTTTAGTTTAGGCTAGCCTTGGCTAGGCTAGGATTTTAAAAAAATTTGGCTTATTTTCATACAGGATTCAAGTTAGACATAAAAATATAGGGGGTAAATTCAACCAAAATAGGGATGAGATTAAATCGGACCCGTTATTAAATGAGATATTTAATTTGCTTGGACCATATTTTGAAAATTTGAATTTTTCTATAACGGCAAGATGAAGATAGATTAGTAGATAGTATTCTTATGTCAATTTGAAATCCTAGCTTTCATAAACTAGGAAATTTAGAAATCTAGGTTTTCAAAATTACGAAATAAAAATACTTTACATGTTACTATCAGTATATGTTAGGTGTTGATAAAATGATTTTTCTATTGATTTTTGGACAAATTTTTTTAAAACCTGAGGGGTTACGTTATAAACCAGTTCAACTGTAACTTATGAATATTAAAATATAATTAAGGACTATAAGGTATATAATATAAGAAAAATTAGTAAAAACTTACGATGATTAGTAAAAATTTCATTTTTATAGATGAGTGAAATAATAATTGGTAGCACTTCTCCTTTGGGTCTGGGTCTAATTGACTTATTAAAATAAAAGTCAGAAATGAACTTGTCCTAATTTCTCCCAAACTACCTATAAGGTATTAAGGTATGTATCAGTACCTCTAATAATAGGCAGGGTATTTTTGTATTTTTAGACCAGGCAGGGTACCCTTGAAATTATTTTTGGGATTTTTAACAAAAATTATCCATTGCTTGCATTGCATTGCATTGGATGATTGGGTTAAGTAATAAATAGGTAGGGCACTTAAGTAACTAACAAATACCTTTTATGAAAATGAAAGGGTTTTTTTGACTATTTTTAAATCTATCAACAAGAGGGTTCTGTGACAAAGACAAAGGGCCTACCAACGACATTTGGCCTACAGTGACAAAGCACCTACAGAAAGACATTCTACAAGACAAATGACTGCTCAAATTGTAGGTAATAATTTTTTTTTACAATTCAACAAAAATATAAAATAGACAATTATGAAAGTTATAAATGTGTAGTAGATATAATTTCAAAAAAGCAAAAAAAAGTCGGGAAATATTCAAATATATGGTCTTGTAGGCCCTTTGTCTTTTTGTTGGTCTGATGCTTGTAGGTCAAATGTCTGTAGGTTATTTGACAACAGACGATTAAGAGCAAGAGTATTCTTAGTGCCCTATCCTTACCTTATACCCTTAATAAAGGTATATTTTTAAGTCTGAAGACAATTAACGATGGGATTAATGGCAATTGTTATACATACAAAAATAATTTCAAAATTCCAAGACCCTTCAAAATATCGATTTTCAAGGATTGATTTTGATCAAAATAGTCGTAAAATTCTTAAATTCCAACACATAAGTGTACCTAATATGCTATACTTCTGTATAATGTTAGGAAAAGATATACCTTATCCTTATCCTACTACTCTCAATAGAGAAAAGTACCCTTATAAAGAAATTCATTTCATTAACATATATTTAGGTAGGTACTTAAATAAATGCCTAAATAATAAAAGTACTCTAAAAAATAGGGTACCTATATAAAAAAGCTTTTTTATTCGAGTTTCTTCAGCTTTTCCAGTCTAATTATTATTATTAGACTCTAATAAATAATCTAAAATGTTCATTTTGTATTTTGTATTGGTAATATTGGTATAATTATGCATAGAGAATAAGTACCCCTGCCTTATTTAGACAGAAGTTTTACTCTATATAAATATGCAAACTTCAAAGTCAATTTTCTATATTTTTTATATAAAATGGACCCAAATCAAAAATAGATTTTAAACAACTGCTGAATATTAGAGATATACTTATCTTTAGATAATAATACCTATTTGACTGACATTATTAAAATCTTTGTAATTCAGCTCTGAAAAACCAAAAAAGGTCATATATTCCTCATGTATTTACTATTATATCTATTTATAAAAAACAAAAACTTGTTTCTCAGAGCTTGAAGTAAGTAAATAGGACAAAAAACAAAAAAACAGGTAAGGTGATCAACATGATTATTTTGTGAAATTCAGCTCTTAAAAACCAAAAAAAGGTCGAACTTTATTAAGTAAGTACCTATTTACTATTACATTTTACTTAGGTATTTGTGAATCTGGTTTTTCAGAGCTGAAATGAATACAAAATACAAAATACAAAGCAAATTATTTTGAAAAATTATGAAAAATGCTTTTTTGATCAAAATACCCCAAAAAAAATTTCTAGAAAAATCGAAATCCATTTTTGAAATATCATTATCATCATCATCTCTATTTCTGATTTTTATAATTTTAGCAGAAAAAAGGTCAAAAGGAAAGGTCAGAGGTCACTTAAGTACTACTGCTATTTACACTTGTAACATTATCATCAGGATCCTCGTCCCTATCCCTTTACTGGCTTAATTAAGGTAAGTTTAATAAGCTAAAACTAAGTAATTATCTAAATTAGATTTTTGATTAGAAATTAGAATTTTAGATTCAAAATCGAGTAATTAATTACACTTATGAATCGGTACTTAAGGTCTTTTTAATGTCACTTGTCCATAATGTCATTGGCCATGTCATGTCATGGACAAAATACGACAGCATAGGTAATTTAATTAGTAATTAGGGTTTAGCATAAGGTAATTTAATTAATTAGTAATTAGGGTTTAGCAATTTTATTTTAGATGCATGTTAGTGTTGTTTTTGTTAAGGATAGCTAAATTTAACAATCTCCATGTCCTTGTCAATGTCAATGACATAATTCATAATATTAATAATTATTATATATTTTATAATAGGTGCCATATATCATGTCAACACCACCTCCTTATGAAGATGAACCTGCTGGAAAAAACCATGAAACTCAGCAGGATGATCAAAATTTATCTACTTCAATTTCAATTTCAAGTAACGATGAGTCTCTAAAATTGAAGGATAAAGATGCAATTATTTTGACAACACCTGAAGATGAAGATGAAGAACCCAAAGAAGATAAAATTGAACAAAGTCGGGGTCGGGGTCGTAGTACGTTGAAAAAGATGACCATTAATTCAAAATCATTCATCGATAATTCTGATAAAAATCAGCTAACACCAATACCACCAGCTTCTGAAAATGAACCTGGAAAAAACAATGAAATTCAGGAGGAAGAAAAAGATGATCAAAATTTATCAAATTCAATTTCAAGTAGCGACGAGTCACTAAAATTGGAGGATAAAGATGCAATTTTGAGATCACCTGAAGAACCCAAAGATAAAATTGAACAAAGTCGGGGTCGTAGTTCATTGAAAAAGATGACCATTAATTCAAAATCATCCATCAATAATTCTGATAAAAATCAGCTAACACCACCTCTTTATGAAGATAAACCTGGAAAAAACCATGAAACTCAGGAGGAGAAAGAAAAAGATGATCAAAATTTATCTTCTTCTATTTCAAGTAACGATGAGCCTCAGGTTGTAAAATTAAATTTCAAGGATAAAGATGTAATTTTGAGAACACCTGAAGATAAAGATGAAGAACCCAAAGAAGATAAAATTGAAAGAAAAAGTATGGGTCGTGGTCGGGGTCGTGGTGGGGGTCGGGGTCGTGGTCGGGGTCGACCTCGAGCTTCGTTTAAAAAGATGGCCATTAATTCAAATTATTCTGATAAAAATCAGTTAACACCAACACCAACAACACCTGGTTATGAAGATAAACCTGGAGCTGAAGAACCCAAAGATAAAATTAAAAAAGGTCGGGGTCGGCCTCGGGGTTCGTTTAACAAGAAGATCATTAATTCAAAATCATCATTCATCAATAATTCTGATAAAAATCAGCCAACACCACCTGCTCTTGAATATAAACCTGCTGGAGAAACTCAGGAGAAAGAAAAAGATGATCAAAATTTATCAAATTCAATTTCAAGTAACGATGAGTCTCAGGTTGTAAAATTTAAGGATAAAGATGCAATTTTGAGAACACCTGAAGATGAAGAACAACCCAAAGAAAAAGATGGTGAAGCGACTGAGGTCTACATTGTTGAGAAAGTTTTAGATAAAAAGGTGACTGGGAGGAGAGTTTATTATTTTCTCAAATGGGTTGGCTTTCCATCGTAAGTAAATATAATTACTCTTATTATTTATATTTAATAGACAATAATAATTAATAATCAGTTAATTCTAGAAAGTAATATTAATAATGGTTTGATTTAATTTATTTAGAGAGCAAAATACATGGGAACCTAGCAGCAATATGGAATGTGACGCTTTAATTAAAGAATATGAGGATGGTCTCATCATCGCCAACAAGGCCAAGGCCAAGGAAATTAAAAAGAAGAAAGATATGAAGAAGAAGGAGAAGGCGATTAATAAAAAGATCAATAAAACTAAAAAAGACAAAAAAGAATTGATGAGAAAGTACAAGGAACAACAAGACCAGAGGGAAAAGCAAGAATCTCTTGAGTTGGAGAACCCGATGGTAAATAAATATACAGGGTGTTCAGTAAATGACTGGACCTACTTTGAATATAAATAAGTCACAAGCCATCAGCCCGATTTCCATGATATATATTTCATTCGATAGAGGTTGAACAAACTTAGATAGAACATATTACATGTCAAGATCCAATTATGCTAATTACTGCGATAGGGTTATTTTAAGAAAAATATTGCGCCAAAAATACAGTGAAGTTGAAGTTTTTAAATTGTCAAGGCCTATCTTCTATCATTCTATCTTCTAGAAGTAACCTTCTATCTTTAGATAGAAGGTTATTTTCTATTAGATAGAAGGTTATTTTCTTCTTATTTTCTATCCTTCTATCTTAACGGTTTAGGAATTAAAATTTATTTAGGAATTAAAGAAACTGTTTTTCGTAAAAATAACCATATAGCAGTAATTAGCATAATTGGATTATGACAAGTAATATGTAATATCTAAGTTTGTTCAACCTCTATCGAATGACATATAGGTCATGGAAATCGGGCTGATGGTTTGCGAGTTATTCACATTCAAAGTAGGTCCAGTCATTTAATAAACACCCTGTACAAATTATAATTATAATCTATTTATTTATTTATAATTCATTTTACATTTCAATTTATAAATTATTTATTTATATTTATCTACCTCAATAGAAGATTGAACCTGGGGAAGTAGGTATTAGTGGATTAGATTATGGATACATCCCAGAGTCAATTTTGGGTTTCACTGAGCGAAATGGAGAAACCTTGTTACTCGTCAAATTCAAGGATACCAATAAGGCAGAATTAATTCCGAAGCAGGTAATTATAAATTATTGACTTAACATTATTATATTATTAATGATTATTATTTATTCTAATTAATATTATTATGATCAATAATACATAATATCTATACAGGTAATTAGATACAAATTCCCACAACTTCTTATTGATGCTTATGAGGAAAGAAGTTCTTTGAACAAAACTAACCCGAAGCCAGACGAACAAGACCAAGACCAAACAAAGGCTTAAACTTGGAAAAAGTTAGTAAAAAAATGCTATCGTTAAAATATTAATTATTAGGTTTAATTCATATACCAAGATTTCAAATTACTTTTCTATATTTTGTTGGCATTCGTAGGTATTAGTTATTAGGTTAGATTAGAAAGTAGAAAGATATTCGATAGATGAATATTTATTTAAATGTCAATTTATTTTTTAGTTACTTTTACTTGATCTTAATTTCAATTAGACAACAAAAATATGATTTTTTTTGGATTTTCTTGATAAATCGCATTATTATTACGATTAATAAAGTCTGCTATGTTAGGTATTTAAAATTATCATTAATTCTTCATAGATCTGTTAAAATGCTTAATTAATTAATCAGTATTTTATAGTTGAGTCTGAAATTCGTGTCAATTCTATTTGAAAGTTATTAATTAATATACCTATATTAGTTCAATCAGAAAATATTTATAATCGGAAATCTCTGACTTTCATTTCATCTATATTATTATTATTATTCAAAATACAAAGTATTTTGCTATACACTTTTTTGCATTTACTTTACATTATCTCTATACTGATCCCAAAATGTATTTTAGTTTTTTAACTCCCAATATTTTATTATTATTTACTGCCTACTGCCTAGCCTAACTTATAGTATTCAATTCTATACATTTACTACATTATTATAAAATGACTGGATTATATTTTTTTTTTGCTTATTAGCATAATATGATGTTAAATAGCAGACGTTTATACAAAATATTGTTATAATAATTTTCATTACCTAGAATAGAATAAAAATTGTAAAAAGAGTAATATTATTCACCTTCAAATAACCAAAGCCAAAGCCTGATAAAAAAGTTTAATCTTATCCTCAAAATAATGAATTTTTTGGGTTTATAGTTCATTATACAATTTAAATAAAAATTATCTTTATTAGGTAGTTAGGTAGTAAGTAAGGTTAATGCTAAAGCTGTCAATTATAAATAGTGTACATATTAGGTAGATAAAAAGATAAAAAAAATTAGATTACGCATTTCACATTTTAAATAAAAAGTATTTATAATTATGCAGCATGCTGTCTTTAAATATTTATTAAATTGTAGTAAATGTATTTAGGTAATATATTTTCGTGGTATTGACTCATTGGAGATAGATTGAACATAATTTTAAATTCAATTAGGTAAATTAATATCAAATTAAGTAGATACAGATTATTTCATTTTTGATATACCTTGATTGGTACTAGTACTTGGTCTTGGTAGATACTATGTAGGTGTTTAATTGCAAAAAATCGAAAAAGTTATTCAACTCGATAAATACACATTACACATCGATTATTAATAGTTTTAGAATTTAGAATTTAGAATCAAATTATAATTTCAGTCCAAAAATGAACATTTTAGTAGGTTTTTTTACATTTATGTTTCTAATTGTGAGTGCTACGTCAATTAGTTCTGAAAATGAAAACTCAGCAAAAGACACAGGTAAACTCATAAAAATTAGTCCTATTACATATTTATCCGAGCGAAGCGAGCACTTACTATTCAACTTTGCTTGCACTTTGTCCGTCTGTCTGTATGTCTGTTTGTCCAGAGGATAACTCGAGAACTA
>JAQIXA010000584.1:0-39332 GCA_034699045.1 Nanhermannia cf. coronata Gr-Ori-00579
GAGGTCAATTACCTCAGAATTTTAGTAAAAATAGCCCCGATTTCACAATTTCGACAGAATTTAATCCAGTCTAATATGACTTTAGACAAAAAATATCTAAAAAAATAATTATGTATTTCAAATTATCCCAGGTCAATGACATTTTCGAAAAAAATTGAGAACCTTGCAGGTTGACTTCTTTTTTAACCTAAGTTCAGTAAATAAAATTTAAATTTTTGAACAAATTGACCGAAACGTCAATGCTAACAAACGGTTCTCAACCTAGTGATCTACGAACAATGATGGCTTTCATTTCTAAAAATAACATGTTAATTTTTTTTAAATATGTAACGCATTGGTCATTGGATTGGATATTTTAAGTTAAAGTTTCGGCTCAAGCCAAACTCATGTTAGCTTAAAATTCTTAGATGTTCTTATATATACATACTTAGGTATATTGAGTTTGTCAGGACCTGACTGGACTGACATAGAATTGTATAAAACCTTAACCTTATAGTGAAAGAAGCCTATAAATAAACAAGTTTAGCTAAATATACTATCTCGAATAAAGAGCCTCCTAATTTTTTAACCCTAATGAGAAACGTACTTTCTAGGTACCAGAGAAGTAAAACTCTGTCCTTTAAAAAATTTGAAATCATTTATATCATCGTTCATAATTGGCAGTTGGTATGTATTCTGTAATTATGACCTCAAAAAAATCTCTTCAGAATATTTTTCGAGATTTAATTCAGTCGCCTTAGATAAATTGTTAGATAAATTGTTTAGGTTGTAATTTTTAACTTTTCATTGTATGTATCAGACTTTTTGTCAATAAATTGTTCTATAGTAACCAGACTTAGGAGGGTTAAATGTACTGTGTATTACATTACATGACGGTAATCAAAATCAATAATAAGTTAGAATTTTGTGAAATGAAACGTGTTTTACTTTACAAAACTATACACTACATTTTAGGTAGGTACTTGTACATTATATATGGTTTTTAAAATAAAATATTTTGTTAAAAATCGATCCAAAATGCTATCAAAAATGATCAAAAAATATTGAAAAATTGATATAGACCCTTAGGTATAGGGATAGGTATATCTGATTCTGAGTTTTTTTATTGTCAAGAATTTCGTAGTAAAATTGCATTTAAGGAATTTTTTGCTTCTTTCTAGAATGTCAATTTATTACCCAAATCTAGATCGTAGTACTTTCTTGTAAATAAGAAATGCAAAAAATGATCAAAATTGCGCATTTACAAGCAATAAAAACACTTTAAAGGACGTTTACCTTCAGATCCAAGGGGTCACCGATAATACTATCATCGATCATAGTCAAAGAGTGGCAGGCAGCCATTCCAATCGCCAAAGGACCCGATAGATTTGTTGACTGTCTTTCTGGAGGAAGAAATGTCGGTTTGGAATTAATTGGACCGATTTTACCCACTTTCAAAGTGCCCCAAATGTCCAAACCCTCTTCTGTCAATGTCCCAGTCTAAAAGTGACAAGATAAATACATCAAATTAACCGATTATACACTATATTATGTACTAGTAAGTATTCTAAGATTTTAATTAAATTGTATTTTTAGATTTTAAACAAAAACTTGGAAAAAACGACCTTGTTTACTATCAATATTCTACTGTTTACCCCAGATTTTGATTTTGATATGACCTACATTTGAATCTCAATCTGATTGAGATTGAAAAGATACTTTTGACTGATTTTGTGATTTATTACTTTTTGTATCTACTAGATAATATATAATCTATATCAATACGAAGTTCCTAGATAGATCAGATAAAAAATGAATTTCCAGAAATTCTACGATCTTCCTGTACACAAGAATGCATTATTTCTGATATGATCTAGATCTATTTTTTTATTTTTACAGCCAAGTGACAATGATGTAAGAAAAGGATGATCTGCTTTATATGAACAGATTACAAAGAAAAATAAATAGTTGTCAAAAATAGATAGATTATATCTTCCCCGTAAAATCAATTTTATCCTAAAAAAGCTTGTTTTTGCAAAAAAAAAACACTACAATTTGTTAATACTCGATTAATCATAGGATCTAAAGCTTATACTTACGATAAAGATATATAAATATCTTGAAATCAATATTTTTTTTTGCATTTTGGGCAAGGTTAGGTCTCTACTCTCTATAATAAATTGAAAAACCACAAGAGATCTACTGGCCTAGCCAACGGCAATGGCAATGAAATATTTTGGTAAATATTCATAAATAGTTCAAAATATCATTTTATACATTTAAGAATCACATTTTGATAAATTTTTCCCATTCAAATTTGTACATGTAGTATCAATTTTGCCAAAGTATTTACAAATTTAATTCTGGTAAGTACCTACTTATCATCATCATGTACTTGGCCTAGGGTACAAAATATTCCATATACGAGTAAAGACTATTATTTATCGAGAATTTAATATTTATTAAGTTTCCGAATGGTAAATGACGTCAATAGAAATGAACCTATTGACAATTGCCACTTATATCAGTAAGGTAATAGTATAATAGTAGGTACTTTAAGTATTAAGTGTACCTACTTGTAGTTCATAAGATTGATTCGGTGAGGAAAGTCGAGAAAAGAAAAATTGACTATTTCAAAGTAGGTATAAAAAAAGGTATAAATTTTTTTTACAAAAAAAATCGAATAAAAAAAGAAACCTCTAGAAAGTCATTGTAAATCAAGAATCAAATTTTTCTTTTACAGTTAGTTCTTTTGAAAAAAATGGTAAATTACATTTAGGAACTGTACTTACAGACCAATGAAGTTAAAAGCATTTCGATTTTAAATCTTTTCAATGTCCTACTCTACAAGTACTAGGTAGTAAATACCCATCTAGAACTTTCAACTACTTTCTTCCAATAGAAATAGACTTTTCATAGTTGAAAATAAAAAACCTAAATATTTTGGGTTATAATTTTAAATTTTCTAAACTTTTGGAGAAAGTTTGAATGCTTTTTTACTAAATGCCCAAGGTTTTTTCGAGTGAGTAGTGTAGTTAACTTAAATTATAGACATATAAGTAGTTAGTACTATAACTATAATGATAGTTTAGGTATAGAAATACTGGAGAAACTACTCGAGTATTTCTATTTCTATACTTAAAGTTCATGGTGGTTTTAAATTCAATTTTGAAATTTGAAGCAATAAATGAGTGTAACATCTGCCCAATTTCTCTAATGTTGGTAATTAAATTAAATTACTTATCTCATCTCAAGCCTACACATTGCCCTTTACAGTTACATACATTCATATAGGTAGGGTACTGTCAAGTTTCTACTAATTTAATTTTCGGTTTTAGGATTAGTTTTGTCAAGTATTACTTAAGATACATATTGAAAGGTTGGAAATTCCAAATAAGAATTATACTTGTAAAATATCCTCTTCTAAATTTTAAGATAATTCGAGTCTCCTATATGTTTTATTAAGCATTCAGATTTCTGTCTTAATTTTTGCACCCACACCTTTCTTTCTTACATTCTGAACCATTTTTGTTCAAAATTTTGAAAAATATTATTGTTCAGATCAAAATTTTGAGAAAATGAGTTAACTTATTAATACAAGGAAATATAAAGAGGAAATAAATTTTGCAATTTTTTTTGCTAGTTTCAATATAGCTAGTCATAAAATAAATACTGAATTTTTTGGAAAATTTATAACTCTTTACTTACTTTATCAAAACAAACACAATCGATGGATCCGGACACATTAATAGCCCTTGGTGATATACAGTAAATGCCTTGTTTTTGAAGCCGTCTCTGTGCATAAAGCCTACCAACAGTCATTGCTAATAAAAATATGGAAAATGTCATCAAAATTAAGTAAACACAAAAACAATTTAAAAACACAAATTAAAATCTTTACCTGCTGGCAGAGCTGGGGGCACGACAATAGTAATAAGATCAAGAGAATCCACAATTATATTTCTCACAGTTTCTCCATGTTTAAGCTGAAAAAATTGCAATTTCTATACTTTAGACACTAGTTCTAGTATCTTAAAAGTACCAGTCCTGATAGTAAATACTAACCTTTGTAAAAATGCTGAATATAAATCCAACAAAGGCAATACAGGCAAGAACAGCAACAAATTTGTATGAATCTTTTTCAAATTTGTAATCCACAGGAGGCTATAATATCATAGTATATATATAAGAAAAGTATGAAGTTTGACAGGTTATAAAATATTCAAAAGAAATGTATTGATTTTACTTACAGGGTATAGGATTGATCGAACCAAAGATCCTTTTGAGGTTAGAAAACCTATAAATTAATGAATAAATACAGAATCTTCAATAATATTCGCAGTTACAGTCAATATATCAATCATTTTACTTCTCAAATTCAATTTCAAATCAAATCTAAAATATCAAACCTGCTTTCTATCGATATGTACTAACTTATTAATATCCAATCCTATTTTAATCTTATGAAATATAAATTATATTCAATCAAACTTGACTTTGAGGGAAGTTTAATTAAAGAAAAATCAATATACATTATCTACATACTTATATACCTATCTAATTATCTAGTCAATAGTCAATTACATACTAATTTATAATCATTTCAAGTCTACTTTCGTATAGCAATAGCATGTTTTTTGTAAAATAGATACCTAATTGCTAATTACAGGTATTTCAATGCTGGATTTTAATCAAAAAGTAAAAGTATCTTAGTACGAGTATTAGGGTACATAAGATTACAAAAGTATTACATAATAATATATAATACCCTTCCTACTTAAATAAAAAGTCAAAGTTCTAATTATAGATCTTCTGAATTCCAAACTTTTTTCTAATTTATCTAAGGGTTCATCTAACTTTTCCAAGAATCTTGCTAAACTTTTATTTTCTTGTCCTTTTGGGGTAATTTCGAGTTATTTCATTGAGAAAAATATTGCCCTTATAAATTGGCTGTATAATATAAAGGGATCTTCTATACCAGGAGAAGTTTAGATCCTTTTGAATACCCCAAAAACGAAAAGAATTTCACGTTTAATCAAATGGCTTTTGTCTGTCTAGTTTTACGTTTTTTCTACAGCTCAACTTCTCTAATAAGTATACCAAATTTCAGGTCATTTCATATCAATTTCAATTTTCTTTATAATATAATGTAAATGGGTACAATTAGTGTACAAGTGATAGAATTTCTCTGGACTAATTTTGTTAGTCAGAATTTAAAAAAAATCTAAAATGTTAAAACCAGTTTTATACATTTTCTAATTCTGTTATGTAATGTTAGTGTTAGATGTAAATTTCCGAGTTAAAGAGAAAGATCTGATATTAAATTTATTTTACGAATTTTAGTCATTAGAAAATGCATAAGGTATTCAACATTTTTTTCTTTGGATTCATCATAGAGACATTCTGCTCTCTAGGTAGGGTACTGGTCTTATAAGCTTGTAAACTTGTAGGTAAGAAAATTTATATTTTATATCATCAAAGTTTTCAAGATTCAAACCAGAAGACCAGCAGATGATAGTTTGAGATATTTGGCTTGATCTTTGTGTTATATCAGTAAATTTAGAAGAAAAAAACTCAGACAAGTTGGCCCACAGCCCAAGTTCTTTAACATTCAATTGTGCTACATCCGCTGGTATTACATCAGGCAGGGAAATTCGCGGATTTCAAGATTTCAATATTACAGTTTATCTGTAAAATTCCTCAACTTTTTGTTGTTTAATTTAATCTAGTCAGCACTACTGATATACAGAGTAGTAGGTACTGACTAGATTAAATTTTTCAACTTTCAAGATCAAAACAATTTACACTTCCTACATTTTACACCCACTAAAAGTATACATATATACCTCCTAGTATAGATTGAACTTACTCAAAATTCTGGATTATAAATTGTAAAACTTGGTTCGGAAAAAAAAATTCATCAAATTAGCTCCGAATTTCAGACATATTGACTTAAACCAGACTTTCTTGTACCAATACACTAGTATTATAGTTTAGTTAAAGTTAAAACTCTTATCTCCTCACCCATATGGTCGAAAGTACATAAGTACATACATGCTATGACTATACGAGTATGGTATAAATTTAATCTTTTTTGCCCACTTTAATTCAAATCCCAAAGGGATTTCCCTAGTCTACTGTGTATATTGCAAATATGGTATAAAAAAATCTATTTCTTTGCTTACCAGAGCGTAGAACAACTCCAAAAACTTTCTCATTCCCGTAATACCGAGTCTGCAAATTTTTTTTAGAAAAAAATGTAAGTCTTTTTATGATTAAAATGTATTGAATTTCTATATGACTAAGCTAATTTATTTCAATTTGACATATCTCGAAATACTCGTACTTTAGATTTAGATTATATAAGAATTTTTGTCATTTTTTTTGTACCTGCATAATTTGAGTACCACAGAAAAGAGTGTGCCTTGAGTGCTCCTTTGTATTATAGTAGACATCGGGTCTATTGGGTAATGGGGTTTTTGTTATAGGGACAGATTCACCTGGGGATTTGTATGAAATTTTAATTAGATTCATTATATGATAAAAGGATAATCAAGTATGTATTTAAAGTACCTGTCAACATGCTTTCATTCACGATGCAATTCCCAGATAATAGAGCTACATCGCAGTGCATTATACAACCGTATTTAGGGATTTCAATTAAGTCTCCTGGCACCAGGTAATCGGTTGGTACGGATTCGGAGACAGTTCGAGAACCACGACAAACTGTGACAATATCTAGAATTTTAAAATTCAAGTAAAATTATTTAGAAAATTTTTACAAACAAGATAAAAGCAATCTAATAAAAGTTAAAATTTTGTAAATATTTGAAGTTTGTTAACTTGTATGGATTTTGAATATAAAATTTTTTATGGCCAAAATACTTTTACGATTAGACAGAATGCTTTTTGAATTGATTGTAATTTGGTTGTAACAATTACAATTGATAGAGTAGAAATGTATCTAAAATCTTGGGTACGATTTCGGAATCCGGGCAGTTCTCTCCCCGACGACTTAGGATACAAAATCAATACATAAAAATGATCCTTGGGTCAAGGGGAATCCATAAGGTCGCGAAGCGACCTCTGAACAAAACTATAACTTTTTGACCCACGGTTTCTGTGACTACATTGAGGGGTTGTGATTGCTATAGGTTAGGTTAGGTGGATTGTGGCGAAAATGTGAACTGCCAACCACCCCGAAGGCTAAATTTGACTTTTGACCTTTGACCCGGACGGTTCCGGGACCAAATTTTTTGAACTTCCCGATCATTTTTATATATTGGTTTTGCATCCTAGGTCGTCGGGGAGGACACTGCCCGGATTCCGAAATCTAGCTTGTTATTTAATGGTACCAAAAATTGAATTGACATTTTACCATTATCATTAGAGTAAAATATTAAAATAGGCTAATTTATCTTATTTTTTGTTAAATGTAAATTTTGATCTTTTATAGTGTGGAAATATTGGTGGTGATGGTGGAGGTGGAGGTGATGGAGCAGATGTCGATGCTAAAGATGTTAGACCTCTTGCAGCAGTAAGTAAAGTATTGTAGAGTACGAGAGGTGATAGAATAGGATTTACATAAACACTCTAAAATAGCTATAACTCCGTCAATTTTGAACTTTTTTAAATCGTTTTTTTTTATGTTAAAAAGATAAAAACATTCTAGTTATAGATAATTTTTTAATTTTATTAAAATCTATATATAAAACTAGTATAGCCCCCTTACCTCTAGGTAGTGTGATTTTTACTCTAGGATTTTTACTGTATAAAACGGAACCGATAAAATTCTGTTGCTTAATGTACTAATTAGTAAACTGAGGTCAGTCAGTTACTGTTAAGACCCTCATTTTGATAGTTTCCAGACTTCCAGACCTCGTAAGTGTTCTTATGCAAATGTTTAGTGTCCCAAGTGATCAAATTATTTAAAAGTAAATGTGAGAAGTATCAATGGGTAAAAGATAGCTGAAGGAATTAAAAAAATATTATAAGGCGATGTTGGAAAACCTCATGATAAAAAACCCAATTTTTCGTAAAAAGTCAGTTTTCGAAACGCATTATGATTAATGGTGCTCGAAGTTGTCGTGATCCCTGACCTTTACTCCAATTACCAGCAAATGTCAAAATAAAGTCAGAGCATTATGTGACAAAGGTTTTAAAGGTATTTAAGCCATTTTACAAAAAAAAAATATTTCTCAACTTTACCATGGCGAGGCACAAAACATTTTACTCATTTTGAAATATCAGCATCGCATGTATCAAAGGTCACGGCTAATTACATCAAGAAGGTCAAAGAAAAATTTTCATTTTTTTATAAAAAAAAATCAACATGTTCCAGGTAAAGGTACTGGTATACCACCCAATGGATTTTTTTGCCTTGGTTAGGTTAGACACAGGTTTAACATGAAGTTGTGATTTTTTTGATAAATTTTGGAAACTTGCAAAAACTGTTTGGAGGAAAGTTGACCTCCCAATGACTCAAATGGTATTTTCTTCTTGGAAAAAAAGATGCAGGAAAGTTTTTGCTCAAGTTTATGGAGCACATATTAAAAATACAAGGATTATCATATCATCGTAATTATGGAATATTTTTTTAAATTAAGCGTGTAAATCCTATTCTATCACATCTCGTATATGTTTATCATAACAGTTGTTTATAAATTGACATTTTTATTTTTATAGGTACTAAGCATTGATGAAGGTGCAAGTGGGGGTGGTGATGATGATTTTGATATTGATGACGTTAATCCATTTCTTTTAGATGAAGTAAAAACCTTTTTAACTAAAACATCCTTTATTAGCCCGCACCCATTGAAAATGGGGAAAAAGGGATATAGCGTTAGCCGTGTCTGTCTGTCTGTCCGTTCGCGCGTTTGCGTCCGAACCGCGAATCGGATCTACACCAAATTTGGCACACATATAGGGCGGGAAAACCCCAAAATTTGATAACACTTTGGAGTTCCTACCTCACCTGGAAGGCGGAAAAATTTGAAAAAAATCGCTAAAAATTAGGATTTTTGCTTTATTTTTGGATGATCCCTTTATGTTCATATATGGTATATATATATATTCTGATAGAACTCGATGAGCTCTATCGAATTATGTGTACCTTTGCCTTGTTTATTTGGCGGGAAGTTTTGAAAATTCCAAAAAATTAAAAAAAAAAAAACATTTAAATTTCAAATATTTTGGAGTAAAAATAAAATAGGAACTATTAAAACTAAACTGTATTTATATAAATTATCTTGTATTCTGAGGGTGCGGGCTTTCGTGAGAGTAAAACTAATTTATAAATATACTATACTGAATTAGAAGCATACTATAATGAAGTAGGTCTACTAGGCATTGTGTAGATTTAATTGAAATTATTTAAGTAATTTACCAAATTTTCATTTTCCTCAAATCATCCTGTGGGTAAGGAAATCATTCCATTAAATTAAATGACCATATAAATTAAATTTTAATTACTTTTTTAGGTAAAAAATAATTGCTCTAGTAAATGTTCAGGTATTCAGACCAGAAGGATGGGTTTTGGGTACTTACCCCTTTGATAGCTTTTCTCAGTAGGAAGGATAGGTAGAGTTCAATTGAGGCATAAAGAAATAGTGATGTAATTGTTACAATTTGAACTCCAACTGAAATAAATGCCAAGAAGAGAGATAAAAAGAATTTCAAGATTTTCAATTAAATAAAAAAAGTTTGTCTACCAAACTACAAACTAACTAGTACACTTATTATACCATATTATATGTATATTATAGGTAGGTATTTTGGAAACTTTTGTTAGGTAGGTATATAAAATAATATTTAGGAAATGAAGCCATACGTATGTCTAATAATGTACGAGCGAAGGAAACACTTTCTATTCAACTTTCTATTGCTTTCACTTACGAGTATACTTCTATCGATTTGTTCTTTTTTGTCTAACAGATTATTACTCGATAACCATTGGACAGATTTTAATCAAAATTGGCATGTAGTACCCTTATAGGGTCTAGTTGTGCCATTCGACATAAAATTTCAGGTTATCTCACCCCTTGCGATGCTGGGGACCCTATAGTGGGTTCCCGTAACTGCAAAAATAATTGATATAAATGTTCCACATAGTCTGAAATGCAAAGAATAAAATGCAAAGATATAGTCCCCTGATTCGTGCGACCCCCAGCAGGAGCATCAAAATTAATTAAATATTGTATTCAACTCTTTTGCTCTATAAAAATTAACTAATAATTAACTCAAGAGTAGTTAATTATATCCTAGTGGTATCTTTCAATTTAGGTTGTGGAATTTTTCGAGTGAAATTCAGAGGGAAAACAGGAAGTTGGAGGATAAATGATATTAAGGTAAGTTGGCGAATACTGATCGAAATTGAGACAAAAACTTACCTATACTCGTAGATAATTTAATTTGATATATTTAATAACAAAAAGGATAAAAAATAAGTAGACATTTATCTCTATAAGTTTATATAGGTTATAGTTATAATGTTTGTACGTATATAGAAGGTACTTACATGGGTTTTCAAAGAACATCATAAGACTTGGAAACAAGGATCGGATTGATTCTTGACTAGCTATACATAGACCCAGTAGAAAACAAAGCCAGAATGTCATGTAGCACATGTAGACGATCTAATGTCAAAGTTCAAATCAAACAAGATTTAAAAATTACTTCTATTAATCAAAATCAAGTAAAAGGTTATTTATTTCCTGAAAAATTTCCTAATATTTTCAAAAAAATCCAAATTTTGATAATATACTTATGTAGGTAGGGTACTTATATTTGGTCATTGAATCAGCCAAATGTTAGTAAAATTGTTTTAAAAGACAGGCATTTGTTAAAAAGAAAACTTTACAAAAATTTAAGTACAAAGTATTGCATATAGGTCGGACGACCTGGTCGTCTAATCAGCTCTGTAAAATCTAAAGTTTGGCCTAAATTTCTTCAAATTCCTCAGAATGGTGAAGTAATACGAGTAGATATACTGTAGGGTACTTGTAAAATTGAGGCAAAAAATTTAGATTTTCATTTTCAAATGAATTATAAACGAGCAATCAATTCAAGTTCAAATAAGTCACAACTTTAATTATTTTTATTTTATTCCATTTTCGCCCCAGAAACCCTTTAAATGGACCAAAATTGGCTCAAAATTAAGAAAGTTATCAAAACTTATCTTATCGTTCTTATTTTTGGAAAAGTGCAGGATAACTCAGGATATTGCAATTTTATTTTGAGTCAGTTAAAGTAAAAATTATGCTTTTAAAAAAGTATCTAGACATGTAAATTATGTAATGTATCTACAATAATCCATATTTTTGTAACTTACGATATTAACAAGAGCTATCATCCTTGTAATAGCTTTCACATGTCTTGAACAAAAAGGCATTTTGGATTTTTTGGACAAAATTAAACTCTTAAAAATTAATAATTCACTATATGTAGTAGATATTTCTCAAATCAAAATTTCAGGACTTTGTAATCTTAATCTGTAATTCTGTAGTATGTACAAACAAAATGGAACAAATATGGATTCTCAAAGATTAGATCTTAAATCTAGTGTAGTAAGGTTGTTGTAAATAAATTATTTTAATCTGTCTGACTTATGGGCCTGGAAGACCTTGGCCATACATACTTTTTATTTATTAAAAATTATAATCTTTGCATTTTGGCTAGTATCCTACTTATAAATAAAGGTAAAATTACGCAAGAAAAGTTCCTATACAAACACCAGTTTACTCTGGCTCTATATAGGTACCTTTATATTAATAAAAGTTTAGTAAGTCAAATTAAAAATAAGTTTTATGCAAATTAAGTGTAAAGGATGAGTTAGTGCTTCTCATTACTCATAATTAAAATTAATTTGTATATCAATTAACTCAGAAAATACCCTCTAAATACTTTTACTCTTCCCCTAACCCTAAAATAGATAAATTAAGATTTAAATGCAAAAAAGGGTCCAAATCCAAATATGAGTATATTATACTGTAGTAGTAGTAGTAGTTAGCTTAATTTTTATTCTAGAATTTTATAAAAAGTTAGTATGAAATATCACAAATACTAATCCTAAATGTAATAACTAGGTAAATAAAGGTAGTTTGAAGTTTGAATTGAAGTTAAGTAAATGTATATTTATAAAATTAATAGGTAATTCGATGAGTTGGATTTTTGGGCTAAATCGATGAAAATAATCAATTTTTATGATGATTTTTAATATCTTCTCCGTCTTCTGGGCATTATTGGTTTATTTGTATTTGTACCAGTCTCAGATGCGGTGGAATCATCAGCAGTTGAATCTCTTTTGCTTCGTTGAAGTTTACGTCTGTTTTTAACAACCTCGAAGATATCATTATTATTATTATTGTCCTCACAAATGATTACATTTTCCCATATAAGCCGCCCTATTTCTGGTATAGGATCATCAAAATTATTCCAGCCGAAATGGACTTGAAGAAATATTTGGTCTTGATGTGCTGAAAGTTTTTGACCATCTTGACCACCTATGATATAAGCTTTGTTCTGATCCCATGTTGACCATATGCCTGAAGCCTAAAAATGAAATGAAATATAAACAAAAATTACATTAATATTAATACATTTTTTTCAATTACAATTACAATTACATCTAGGTAATACTTATACTTATAGGGAGCTCTTTATAAGTTGAGTAGGGTAGGGTACTTATAAATAGAGCTATAGTGCCTAAAAAGTCGTCTGTTTTTTGAAAAATTCAGACTTCAATCAAATTTGGCTTTGTATATTTAGGTATATATTTATGGTATTTATGGATTGGTATTGGTTAGGTTAGGTTAGGTATGGTAATCATTATAGACGGTCAAAAATTTTCTAATTTTCAATTTTTTTGCAAGGTATATGGTATACATAAGAGTATATCCGTAAAAAGATTCAAAAAAAATTCCAAAAATTAGAAAATAGAAAATTGGGCTATATTTTTGAGCTTTTTAGATGATTTCAATTTTTTTACTTACCCCAAAATAATTAAATGGGCTTTTTGTCTCAAGGATAATAGTCCACTGGCCTTCCCAATCATAGGGTACCGGAAATGTTATATTGACCAGAAAAATATTGTCAACATTTTCGGGCAAATCATTTGAGATGATTTGATCTGTTAGAACAATTTCAGAGCACTGCTGTGGTTGAAGTGCCAGTGCAAGTGAACTTTGATAGAAAATAAATAAAAATATTATTGATTTGATTGAAATTGAGAATAATCTACTTGAACTTGAGAAATTTGTTGAGGTTTTTGTACAAGCCATGATGTTGACAATTAGATTTGTAATTAAAATATGAGTTTAAAAAAGCCAAGTGCAAGGTCTTTTTATTGTAAAAGAAAAATCTCTACTTGCTTGGATTGGATTTAGATAAATGAACAAAAATGTTCTACAAAAATTCCTGATATAATAAACTATAATAAGCAGATTTATTGTACCTACCATATCTACTATAATCTGTATATAGTTAATTACTTGGAGATTAAAATATCTTTTACCTGCAAGATTTTTAATTTAAGCTAGGTGCATTAGTCATATTATTAATCGCATTCGCATATAGGTAAATAACATGACGAAATTTGTCTTTTAAAAAATTACCTAAATAAGAATTTAAGTTTAAATCGCTTACGTAAATAATACCTTACCTACTAGATATTTATAATCCCATACATTAAATAAAAAGCCTTTAACTTTAATACAAAATAAAGGCAATCACGAATCAACCATACTTGTCTCTTTTACATAATTATTTTATCAGGATCTTAAATTAAGAAAGACTATTATTATGGCAATTATGGCTAACATATTTTAATTTGAATGACTTAATTATGATCTGAATCTGATCTGTTTTTATAATATATAGGTACATGAATAGGTAATAGGTAGGTAGGTGATTAAAATTTAATTGGATTACACGGGCTATAGGATTAGTCTGAAATTTTTTTAAACTTTATATCATCTACCTAGATTCTACATAGAAAATAGAAACCTGCTATTATATTTTTAATCTCATTTTGGTTTGTAAATCGACAACAGATATTATACCTAATCCTATTTTGCAAAAATACATAATGTACCTAGATAGATAGTTGTATGCGTATGAGTACATATAATCATATGATTTTATATAAAATGGCTAGAAAAGGATAAGATGATAAGATTCAAGATCAAAGTTTTTTTCCAACTACTACTAGCAGCAATATTTTTATAAGCCTGAACTAAAATATCTAGTACAATGTAGATCGAACTTTTTCATAAACGCCTTATTGTTTTTATAGCTTTTTCTTTGCTTTCTTTCTCGATATAAAATAATATATTGAAGATAAGACTTATCCTCTTTTTATCCTTAAATATTTATCCAAGAAACTGTTTTCTTATTCTTGTACTATTATTGATATAAAAAGTATAAAGGAAAAAGTTTATTTCAATATTTTGAAAAAAAAATCGCTTATAAAAAAAATGAATGAAATTCTAAAAGAATAATTTACATTTGAACATTTATGTAAAATACCTATCTAAGAAAAAAAGTAAAATAAAAATATGCCTTACGAATTAGATGAAGGAAATAAATAAAAAAAAATTGGTAAAAGAACAAACATTGGCAGTGGCAGTATTTTTTTTTTGATAATATATGCGATTGCTTATTTAAATGGAAGGCACGTTATTTTAATCATTAGTTTGTAAGTCTTCAATTCGATCCCATCTCCAAATTGTCCCATCATCACACACGCAAATTAGAACATCACCATCCCTGAAAATTAACAAATTAATTAATATTATGAATACCTAAGTAGGTATCTATTTTTTAATTTATTTATAATTTTACAAATATAGATAGACCGTAGGCCGTAGACCAATGATGAATAAATTTGATTTTAATTGTACTTACCGAGAAAGCGAAGTTTGTCTTATAGCTGAGATACATTTAGGATGGCTTAAGACGGTTGCTTTTATATCACTTGGATCCTTTGTCATCAAATTAAACAAAAATGTTTTCCCATTAATATTTCCAACAGCCAACATTCTTTTCCAATAGTCCATCGAGAATCGAATAAACCAAATTCCACAATCTTTAATATCGAATTTGTGAATTGTTGTTGATTCGGAGGTATTGTAGTTTATCTCTTCCCAAGTTTGAAAAGTTTTTCCGGCTTTCCAACACACTATCTCATTTTCACATGACTATAATTAATAAATGTATGTAGATTAGTTTTTATAAAATTATTGTTAAAGTTTAATATTTCATTTTACGAAATTGAATTGAATAGGTTCTTACTTTGGAAAGGATAAAGTTCCCAAACCACTTGGCACAATCAACATAATTCTTATGAACATCTCGTGTACTGTAATCTATAAAGAACATTTTAATTTAATAGGTAATATAATTAGGTATTCTATAAGTTTTTTTTAAATCATTGGTGTTAGTTTAAAAAATTACCAGGAAAGTTTTGCTTAACCGTAGGAAATGGTTTATTGTTTTGAGTGAGATGATACGTATAAGATGTTTTAATAGCTTCTTCAATTGGTGGTTTATTGAGATTCCAAGTTTTCAAAGAGTGGTCCATTCCACAAGATACAATCCTAGAACCTGAGATATCAATATCTGCAGCTAATACTTCATCACGATGTCCTTCAACACCTCCAAAAATAGCAACACAAATATTAGTCTTTATATTCCAAATCCGTAATGAATGGTCCTAAAAAATAAATTATTTTTATATTAACTTTATAATTAATTTACTCAAACCATTGAACATGAAATTTTCAAAAAATGCTACCTTTGAAGCTGATAGGAGCAGATTTTGATCAATAGGGTGAAAAACCAAATCATTAATTGCATGACCATGACCAATGAAATGCTTCACACATGATGAAGATTCAGGCGAAAATATTCTTACTAAAATATCATAAAATAGTTAAATAACAAAGAAATCTTTTAGTTAGTAGGTACTAGATTCTAAACGAATTTAAGATTAATAATTTTTATATTTAAAAACTTACCAATTCCTCTTGCACCAGCTAATTATGAATATTGAATAATATAAAATATTAGCGTTTGAGTATTAAGTATTAATGCAACATTAAATAGGTTATAAAAATATATATCAAAATACCTGCTGCTAAAAGAGGTTTCCCATCATCATCCACTGTCCAAGCACAAGTATAAAATGACTCTTCAGGCTATAGAATAAGTAAATAAACATGAAAATTAATACTCACTCAATATTAATAATAGTAGTGTTAAACTAATCAAACATATTCATACATCAGGATCAGCAAAGCAAAGCAGAGCTTTTATGGTCCCTTTAGTTGTAGCTTCATAAATACAAACACGCGGTCCAGCAGTAGCAAATATAAGTGGCTGGTCTTTCGCTAACTTTTGATGAAATTGAACACCAAAAATAGGCGAATTATGATCTTCCTTACCCATGCAGCTAAAAAAATGACAAAATTAAAAAATCGGTGTCATTAATGAATTATTCTATGTACTTATATGTATTTAGACTTTAAGTTTACAATAATATATTAACTTACGTGTATTTAAACATAGTCGATGAAGACATCCCCTGAGACTGCGACTTCTTTTTACTCTTACTCTTTCTTCCACCACCTCGTCCTCCTTTACTACGACCTCGTCCACTTGAACTTAACGTTGGAGTATTTGAACGACTTGTCTCATTCGTCGTTGTCAATGTTGATGCACTTCCATATGAAGTTGAACTCTGAAAAATAAGTTTAAAAAAATACCTCAAATTAAAATGACATGACATGACAAGTAATATGGAAAAACAACGGGCTAAAAGATTGTCGAGTTTGGGCAAATAGCTTACAATGCAATGATACATAAGATTTGACCTGACACTTGACACTCTACACAACACAAGACGACACAAGTACATAATATAATAATATTTACATTGACACAGCATAGCTTACCTCGTCAGAATCGTCGTCAATTGAAATGACACTGTTTTTCGTACTCATTCCACCGATATTGACACTTGACTGGACCTGAAATTAAGAAAGATCAATCTCTAATTACTAATCACACTTTGAATTTTGACGACATGCATTGGCATGTGACATGACATGGTCATTGCATTTAGTTAGGGTATTTTACTACATGACCATGACAAATGCACCCAAATATCAAATACCTATTAAAATAGAATTGCTCGTTGTATCGACAATTGACAATGACAACTCATAAATACTCACCTTGAACCTTTGAGCAACAATCAAAACAGGACCAACAACAGCAAATTAGCAATTTATGTTGCTAATTCTAATTATCTTTAACTTTAAAAACAACAAACAAAAAAATTAATTCGCGTGTCGTAGTAGTAAAATTTAAAATCACACAATCGAATTCGAATATCGAATCACAATTTTTTCATGATTTTTGCGGCTTTTTATTTTGCTTAGCGCTAAACTCTATAGCACATTGTAGATGGTCTTAAAATCATCAATTTTATTTTCGAGAGTACCCTACTTTTGCAAAAAAGTCTCCTTTTCAATTTTCTTGTCATTTAATTAATGTTTTAAATTATAAAAAAGTTAGTCTTAATTTGTCATCAGCACGATTTGGACGTTTTTGGCCACGCGCTCCAACAACACCACTAGGTATGTCAACTTGTCAAGTATTATATTTTATGTCATTTCATTTCTAATGGTATTTTGACATTTTTATTTACCATTTTCATTTTCATTAGGTTTAGGTGGTCAATTGATTGCAAATTAAATATAATTGATTTTGATCGAGTTTATAAGAATTGAAAACTGAAATTAGGTAAGTAAATTAAAGTTAATACCTAATTGGATATGGATAGTAAATAAGTACAGTAAGACTTCTGTATAAGGTACTTATTTTTTATGTTTTTTATGTAAATGGAACTTACCATTTACAAAAAAAGCCAAAATACCTAATTCCTTGAGATATGATATTGCATAAAGTCCTCAAACAAGGTATAAAGTACCTACCTTATATGGAAGTTATACTCTAATCTAAAATAGTTCATGTTTGTTAATTTTGAAATATGATTATGTGTATATTTGTATTTGTAGGTATACTTATGTACTAGGAAGAATCGAAATCGATATAAGTACAAAATCTACTAACAAGTCAAGTCCAAAAGTTTTAATCGAAAATCGATGAAAAAAATCGATCAATTGTGAAATTGTGGTCATTGTGGTTACTAGTCAAACCAAAGTATTATTTATTTATTGTTTTATAGTTGGCTACTTTAAATTAAAATTGAGTTCCTGTCCTTTAAGTCTAATCTATTCATCGAATCAAAATTGTCAATAAGATATACCTTAGTTGTTGGTTGATGTTCCTTAATTGTAATTGCAATTGTAATTGTGGGGTAAGTTCATAGTTCTATAAAATACTTTGTTAACTCTCATTCATAGGTATACTATTATCTACTAACTAGATATTTTATTTAATACTTTGTTTTATTCTTTATTTTTAGGTAATTATTTGCTCGGTGTTCCATTCCGCTGTCCATTTCAGTTAGTTAATAATGCCACCTAAGCAGTATTGGGGCCCTGTGACAAGTATGTTTCAATTTAATATTTGTTATTTAACCTTATCTATATCTATATGTATTTTTCTTTTGTCAATTACAAGGTACGCTTAATTGGTGTGAGCTAGATTATGAAGTTAGTCCATTTATTGCCGAGTTTTGTAAGTTTTTATTTGTATAAGCAATTTTTTTATACATTTCATTTTGAAAACATACTGACTTGTTTCTTTGTTTAAATAGGGAATACCATAAGCAATTTAGCGATCATCGTTCCACCAATCTTTGCCATTTTTCAAATTGTTCTAAAACTTGGGCTAGAGAAGAAGTTTATCTTTACAAATCTATCTTTAGTTGGTATGTCCAATTCTTATAAAAAACTAATTAGGTAACTAATAAGCATTTTTTTAAAAAACCTTTTCTTTCTACCTAATCTAATAATAATAATAACTCTATAAAGCACCCTATCTTAACTAACTAACTTAACTTAGCCTTTTAAATTAACATTTTCATCTTTAAAATAACCTTAAACTAACATTGATTAACTAATAACTATGTAGATACAAGATACCCTAAACATAACAATTTTAAACTTAAATGTACTTTTTTCTACTAACTTTGTAAAGTTATAATCAAAGCTTTGATATATTGAACGAGGAATGATAATCAATAATCGTTACTTACTTTATCTAATACCTTAAACTCTAAATTAATTTCATATAGCTGTAGGTATTGGTTCTTGGGCTTTTCATATGACATTGGTAATTGAAAAATTTTCATAAATTAAATATTTATAATCTTATATGTATTTTAAAATCAATCAAAAGCAATGGAGTTCTCAACTATTCGATGAACTACCAATGGTTTATGGAAGCACTATCCTTTTATATCAAATGCTGGAGGTCCGAAAAAATCCCAAGAAAGGAATAAATTGGCTAATAATGATTTTCTGCTTTTGTTATTGTTTCTTTTTTACTGCAATCTATTTAAGTAAGTAATCAAAAATTACAAAAAATCTTAAACTAACTACCTAATTTTTATTTTCTCATTTTTAGTTTTCAAAAAGCCAATCATTCACAATTCTTTTTATGGCATTTTGGTAATTTTTTTACAATTTTATTATCTTTAATTTATTTATAGTTCATAACAATAATATAAGGATAATTTTTTAGGTTATTGCATTACTTCTTTTGGATTTAAGACTTGTCAATATAAATCAGTGCTCACATTGTACTAAACTATTGAAATGGGCATTTTTTCTTTACTTTTTGGGTAAATAAAATTATTTTACTTTCATTTACTTTTTGCATTAGCATTGGCATTGTGTCTCTTGCATGTATCTCTTTATAATTTATAATAAAACTATTCTATTTAAATTCTAGGATTTGGTTTGTGGAATATTGACAATCAGTTATGTCCTCAACTCACGTAAGTTCGTGTACATGAATTTTCATTATAATTAAAAATTTAAATGCGC
Organism: Nanhermannia cf. coronata Gr-Ori-00579; assembly: GCA_034699045.1. Classification (NCBI taxonomy): domain Eukaryota; kingdom Metazoa; phylum Arthropoda; class Arachnida; order Sarcoptiformes; family Nanhermanniidae; genus Nanhermannia; species Nanhermannia cf. coronata Gr-Ori-00579. Next base: position 19,995 of record JAQIXA010000584.1, read on the forward strand.
TCTCGAGCTAAATTATTTTCTTATACCTATTTAATAATTGTTTATTTATCAAATACAGGGAATTAAGAACCAATACACCTTACAAGTCAGTTAAAGTTTTATCGCAACTTCATGCTTGGTGGTGAGTAGTTTTAAGTTTTTAATATAATGTAATTTACAACGATTAGCTAAAATGTCAAAAGTATACTCTAATAACTCTATTGTATATTTTTTTAATCGTCCATAGGCATATTTTTACAGGATATTCTGCTTATCTACATATTCTCTTTGGGTAATTTATTTTTATTATTCATATTTCATTCTTTGAATAAAAGAATCTACTTATCTTTTAATAACAATTACTTATCCTTAGTATAAAACTAATATTGTATAATGTTTTTTCTATTTAGTATACATGCACGTGGCCATTTTTTAAAGCCAAAAACACGAACAACTATCAAATATTTTGGAGTATCGCTGGTCAAGGAACTCAAGGAGTATGAATAGTACTTCTGATTACTTATATCATTACATTGATTCAACAAAGTTAATAAGAATAACTATACTATGGTAGGCGGTAGGTCCTACTTAAGTAGTTTAATTACCAATAAGCTCAAATGAAATCACAATACAATATACTATTAGACTAGAATAATTAGAATTAGGATTAAATTAGAGTAGGAATTAGTTCCATAAAATTCCAATTGTTATCTAATCTATATCAAAAAATATCTCTTTCTTATTATATAATTTCTTAAATAATTTTAACCTTTTATTATGTAACAAACCAAGTGACATTGATTTTGATTTAGACATCAAATCTCTACTTAATCTTAATCTTTTTTACTATTCGATTTATAAACATAATCCCAGACCAATCAAAGCTTTAATTTTAGTCTTATCCTTGTCCTATCGTTAATAATGTTATGTAATTCTAGTTGTTAATTTTTTACATAATTTTCTACGAAAATAGTGATCGAATTGGTTGTCAAAAATTGCTAATTAATAACTGTGATTTTTCTACAATAGCAGAGTAGATAATACGTAAAAAGTCACTGCCTGCTTACTTAATTTATACCTACCTATTTAAATGGTTGTTAAACATGATTTTGACTGTGTTATAATTAAGTATAAATTTATAAGTATTACCAATAATGTATCCTAATTTTCAATTTTGCATTTTTCATATGTAATGTAATATGCATTAAATTCCTGTTTATCGTATGATACTAGTAGTATTGCTAAACTGTAATTAGAAATGTAATAAAAAGCAAATTGTTAGAAATCTTTTTATTGAATTTCTCTGAATTGGAATGGAAAGGTTGGAATGTTTGTCTCATTTTTTGAAAAAATGTAAATTACTTTTGTGCATTTATGCATCTGTTTAGTCTATGCAAGATTCTGGTTACAATTTTTCATTTTTTATATGTAAAAAAGTTCAAGTCTGAAGTAGGTAGATATGTGTATAAAATATTACATCGTAAAATGTCATGAGTAAAGAATTAGAAACCCTTTTCGCCTTTTCCAATATGTAATAATAATCCGAAATCCAGCTTCAAAGTTTCAAGTGTTTTACTATTTTTTATACTTGAAAACATAAACCAAGTCACAAGTCAAGTTTTCAATTCTCACAAGAAAATAGTTGATACTAGATACTTCTCTACCTAGAAGTTTAGAAGTTCAAATGATACCTAGGTATGTTCATTTGAAATGAATTTGTAACCTAATCTTTTTTACTTTTCTCATCGTATATTGAATAGTACCCTATGAGTATCATTCAATTTCAGAATTCAGACAGAAAATTCTACAACTTAAAACAGTCCTGCTGAAATAAGAAATATGTGTACAACTAAATAAACAATGTCACAATAGGAAGTCTCCAGTAGAATTCAGAATAAGAATTAACTTGGGCAATTTGAATGCAATTTGTCTGGACACTTTGATTTCAATCTTTTCAATCTTTTTTTAATGAATTCAAGCCTTGAACGATAGGTTTGGTCCAGTTGAGACAAAAAACATAGGATAGAACACAAGTATCCATTAAATAAACATTTAAGTTAAGTGGATGCTTGTGTTTAGAAAATGCTGGATATTTTTTTTCGTCGGCTTTTTTAAATGAATGAATCAAAGAAAAAGGCGTGAATCAAAAACCCTTTGATTTTTAAAAACAAGCAAAAGAAAACGACATTAAAAAAAGTAGGTACTTGGATAGGATAGTAGGCACTTGGAAGTTTTATTTATGAAATTTTTATACTTGGCAAAATTCCATAATTTCAGGTTCAAAATTATAAATTTCTTAAAATTTTAGAATTTTTTCGAGATTTTCGAAGCCTAATTTTAAGAATTGAAAAAATTAAGGATGTTTTCGAAACAAAGCATTTCTTTACTTGCTAGGCGTAAACTTTTTAAACTTTAAACTTTTTTGATATTCAAGTCTCAAGTAATTTGTCCTGCACTTATTACATATTCACCCCTATTTTTTTCTTTTTTCTTAAGATCCAGCATCAGCACAGATTCAGAACAAAGTGATTTATATTTGAAAAATTTTAAGTTGGGGTTTGCCACATGTGTTTGTTTTATGGCCCACAATTCCAGCAGTACAAAATCGAAGAAATTCATTTAGACAAAAATTTAAGAATCTGCATCTGTCTGTCCTTTGAAAAAATTAGTTTTAAAAGAAAGAGGTGTCCACCCTTAGCCCTATTTTTAACCCTTGGAGAATTCTTCGGATGCTTAATTTAATTTGACTTTGAAACATTTGGTTTTTGGGTAAGACCGCGTAAGATTTATGTCAAAAATTTAAATTTAACAATGACAAAACTATTTTGCATCTTATGTTTTGACAGCATTTCTGAGCTTTTTATGCAACTTGAGCAAACAAGGTGATTTCAACAGTATCTTTGTTTAGAACATTTTTGACAATTTTCGCTATAAAATTTTATATCTGGAAATCAGATCAAAAATGCCAAAAAATATCACAAAATAGCAAGTTCATTTCTAAATATCTGTACTTACCTACTACGGATATACTGCACATTAGTGTAGAATATTTGTTAAAAAAAGTTCAATTTTAGGGATTTCTCCTCGAAATTTCATTGTCTGCAGTAATTTCCCAAGAGAATCAAATAACAAATGGAGTGCATTTCTTAAAAATTTTGAAATTATAATTTATACTTGTTTGTATGCAAAAGCAAAGTAGGTGCCAATTGCCTATACGAGTAGATTATAAAAGAGATAGAGCAAAAAACTTCAAAATACGAGACTTGAAATTTTGAAGTTTTTTAAGCTTAAAACAATCTTCCTTAAGGGTTTCATCTCTCAAGTTTTTCAAAAAAAAATTGTAAAGTATTGTAGTACCCTACCTACATAAGTAAAGTAATTGATTTTTACACCTTATTTAACTTAATAATTTCTCGAGTAGGTATATACCTAAGGCCTATTACTTACAAATTTTAGATTTTTTTAACAAAAAACCGTGTTTTTCAAAATAGGAAATTGAAGTTTACACTTGGTTAACTTTGTAAACCAATTTTTCTATTAAATCTTGGACTATATTTGTAATGTGTAAAATAGAAAAGACATCAAATAAGTATCCCCAAAATTCTATTAAATTATATTTTCCAAAATTCGATTCGAGCCTGGATTTTGTCCATTAATTTTAAATTAAATCAATTTTCAATTTATTCTTGTAAAAAACGAAATTTTTAGGGTCCTTCGGTCTGATATTCTCACCATTTTTACACAATTATTAGAAAACTGGATACCTAATACCTACTCTGTAAAATGTAGGTAGGGTACTAAATGTCCATTTTGAAGTTATAGAGCTCGTAAAATCGACCAGAAATGGGCAAATTAAGGGGTAAATGAGGTTCATTAGGAATATCTGATTTCCAGATGGTTAAATTTGGGTTTAATTCAATGACTAAATCTGAATAAACTCACAAATAAGGACTTGAACAATGATCATAGCATAATATTATTATTAGGGTATGTAGAAAAAACGCCATAAAAATTAAAAAAGCTCGCTTAAAATCCGAATTTTTCTAATAATTGAAATTTTTGACCATTTTCAAACCTATTCTAAAGATGTGTATTGTTTAAACTTAGTCCTAATAAAAGTTACAATAATTCATATGCATACCTAATAATCTTTCTTTGTGGTATTATTATTTTAAATTTCAATTTTGAAAACCTAGATTTCGTAATGTAAACAAATGAATGTATGAAAACTAGGATTCTAAATTGAGACGTGAATACTATTACAGATACTGATAGTCTAGTAGTGCTAGATAACCATCAGAATTCAAGACAATATTATTTTGTTTTATAATACATATTTCTACAGATCTGGAATCTGGAGATTTTTAAGCTATTTTGCAGAAATTTTGAGGAAATTTTGAGGAAATTTTGAGAAAATTTTGGGAAAATTTTGAGTAAAAATCACATCTATAATTATAGGTAATAAGAAAAGGTTTGAACCGACAGATTTAAGGGTCACTATAGCCCTATTTTTTCCACCCTAATGGGTATAAAGATAAGGTTTCAGATCATTAATTTCATTTTGTTCTTGTTGTTTTACCTTACATTTGAATAGTTTTTCAGAAAAAAAAGACATTGACCAACTTACCAAAAAATACCTTTTATATAAGTATGTAGGTATTATGTAAGTTTCAAAAACTACTTACCTAGTTAGAGGTAAAATAGCACCCAGCCTATTATAAATAACTCTAAAATCATTTCTTTACCTACGACATAACCTTACACCTTCTAATAAGGGCTTGAAAAATACCTAAAATAAAAGGGTACCTATACCTAATATCTATCCAAAGTATGTAAATTTAACTTTTGACTAGCTCATTAAAATTCAAAGGGTAATTGGAAGAATTGGGAAACTTTCATCGACTAACTAGGGAACATGAAAAGTATACCTTTAGTTTCAAAAAAAGTTTTAAAAAAAAAGTTATAAATGATAGCATCTTTTGTTCGTATTCAAAAGGTCTCTCGATTTCTTACAAAATTTCAATTCTACTTATGTAGGTACGATTCAAAACTAGAAATATCAAGTGTAAAAACCTACAAAATTTCAATTTTTTTTCGAACTTCTGTTAGGTATGTGTCTATCTTGAAACTTTGGTATTCTTGGTTTATGATATGATCCTAAGGCCTAAGATAGGGTACCCTACCATATAAATTTTATCAGAATTTTGGCACACTGATCTGATAAGTACCTACTGTAATGAACAAAATGGATTTAACTTTAAAAATTTTGGAAACTATTTAGGTCTAATTCAGATATAATTGACCTAGAAGTTTGAAATTTTATTCTGACATTCTTAGGTATCTTAATTTCAAATTGGTATCCTAGTTTTGGATTTTGGACCTATTAACTATTAAACAGTTACATTATGAAATCTAGGATTTCAAATTTTCCTAGATTTTTCAAATTGAATTTTCAAATTCAAAGAGAATGGCACTTTTATAAAAGGCTTAATACTAGTATGCATGTTTTTGAAATTTTATTTTTGATAATTTTGAATTTTTCAAGTTGTTCAGATTTAATTGACTTGCTGGGCTGGTAGAAAATTACAATATCAAAAGTGTAGACAGAAACTCTACACCTTTTTCCAAAAACTAATAAAATAAATATTGAAGAAATATATTACGAGTAGGTACAACATTTTCTCACACTTGTTATCGACACCTAACTCTACTCTATATAGTACTAGCTCATTAATTAATTAGACACTACTACCTATATAGATAGATAGGTTACATTATAAAGAACTTTTATAAAACTCTCTGATATAACATTTCTCGATAATTCGGTAATAAAAGTCTCTCTTAAAACTTAAAAGTGTAATCAGAACTATTCTGTACGAGTCAAAACTTTGAATTTGAATTTGAAACTTTAGATATAAATTCTCCTATTAAAGTAGCTCATTAGATTACCGAATTACACTTTACAAAAGTGGATCGTTAAATCGCTAATCTAACAATATGATCTTAAATTAAATTAAAAGCAAACTCGAAAACTTTTAAGTAACTATCTTATACTACTGATAGTACATTTTATAGTAAATGATTTGAGCATAAAAAGCTCATAAAATCACATTCAAAATCACTTGATAAATGCTAAAGACCTCGATAAAAAGTTGATTAAAATAGTCATAAAAATGTCTGTAAATGTCGCATTTCCTTCCATTGTTTTGTTTACTTTGTCCAGTTTATTTCAATATTATGTAAAAATGTAAACTGAATTTTCAAAAGGAAGTTTTGATTAATGAACTTATTGTCTGATTAGATTGCGTTTCAAGTTACCAAATTTTTCATATTTTTATGGGAGTTCTCATGCTTAAACACTACTCTGTAGTTACTCGTATCTACGAGTATAAACCTTAAAAGTAAAGGGATAAAGAGTGTAAACTTTGAAAAGGTGTTTCTTTTATTAAATAAAATAATATTAGACATGATTATGATAAATATAATTAGATGATATGACTTAATCCACAATATTATTGGTTCCTTTTTAGGCTTTTGTCGGCTTATTTCGATATTTTGATGACGTGACTTGTCCCCTTTGTTTCTAATGAGGCTTGCCTAACTTTCTTCAAATATTTTTTTGATAAAAAAGGGATAAAAAGGTCTACAAAATGTTGTATTAAAAGTACAATACAACTAACGTTTGTGTACTAATACTAATGAATGATCAAAACATAGCATGCTTTTGATACCGATATCAAAGGAATTTAGTTATAGTTATAACCATTATGGAAGCCTCTTAAACATAATTTACATCGGCTTACATCGAATTATTTTGACTTACTCATATATCAGTACATATAGGATTCAAGAATTCAAAAAAAATTCAAAAAATTCGAAAATTTTCAGTCTAGTTCTAAAAAAATTGATCTAAATCTCAAAATTTTGGGCCCAATTCTAGTAAGATAAAATTTAGTAGATAGTGTTTGGATTCTTTTAAAATTTTGGTAAAAATTCAACTTAATATGGACAAAAATTAATAGCTTAAGTTTGAGTACATGTACTGATAGCTCTTTTTAATAAATGCGAGCTAAAAAGCAGATGCTAAACGTACTATTATTGGTATGAGTATGAATGAAGTTTTCAAAACACAAGCATAGGAAAAAGGCTGGACCTTAAAGGATTGATAAATTGGGTTTTGTTATTTCACTTTTTTGTGTTTTTTTGATTGCATGTCCGTCGGTGTTAAATACCCCTGAGATGGGTTTTATTTACAGTCTAACTATAACTGTTTCTCGTGCTCTAGTATCTAAATTTGAAATTTAGACTTATCTGAACTCAATCGGTTTATAAAAGTATACATTAAATCATTGTGTTTATGTAAAGTGTAAGTAGATTGTTAGTTGTAGTACCTAAGTACGTGTTTTGGCTTTGATAGACTTTTTATACCTTTCGAAGACCAACTGACTCGAATTTTGCCTTACCCAGTTTTTTATGAATTTAATCCTAATTTCTACCACTAATGGAACTCAAAATAAAAGTACTAAACAATCGTCAGATTACACTTAATAATGCTTAATTTACAAAACTGTAATAATATTTACAATTACAATATCTATTTCTAATCGCTAATCATTTTAAAATACAATAATACAATAAAATACAATACCAGTATAAATTCCTAATTTATTGTCATTAAAGGCCAAATTTTAATTTAATTTTTTGCCTATTTCTAGTATGTATTTCGAAAGGCTAAACTAAAGTATTAGTTAGTAGTTATCTAATATCTACTCTACTTATATCAAGTAGCTTTTGTTAGTAAATAGGTATGTAATAGATACATCAAATTCAAATTTTTATAAAGGAAATAGAAAATGTTCCGAATCCAAATGAATAGAATTTATCAAAATTTTTGGAATAATTAGAAAAAATTAGATTAATCTTTCAGTTCGTCTTAAATTCAAAATTCACAAAAAAATTGCACTTATTCATGTTATCTGTGTTTAATTGAGTTTTAGACTTATACTTTTGTATCGTATGTATATTTATATGACTAATTGATGGGTTACAGTAACAAGTGAGCCGAGACAGAAAAAAACCGAATTCGGTGTAAAATGTGAAATAAGTAAATGATGATGGGCTTGTTTTTCTTCCCTTAAGGGCCAGGGTCAAAATCAGCAGCTGTACCGACAGATTCAGATACAAAAACAGATATTGAAAAAAATCTCAAATAAGAATGAAAAAATAAGTGTATTTCAATAGTTTTTCACATTTTGGGGTTGTTTGCATTGATTTTTCAGCTGAACTCGTAGCGAATTTCCCTTTGTTGACCTAGCACGGGTTCGATTCGCTTCGATTTCCAAAATTTCAAAAAAAAATTATTTTTTTATTTTCCCTCAAGCGAAAACTGTATAAGTATAAGCTCGGTCTAAAGGGGGTGGAGACATGAGGAAATGAACGGCTGCTGTTTATAAGTAAATCTCTAAAAATCTATTTGAATTTTTAAAGATGAATCATATACGTATATGGTCCAAATTCATGTCCAGGTGGTTCATAAAATTTCAAAATGCCAAGTTCAAAATATCAAGTCAAAATAGGTAGATTCTTATCTTATTATATTTATAGCTAATAAACCTTCGTATTTGAGTAAAATTCATTTCTAATTTTGGTTTAAAAATGCTTAAAATACTCTGTATTTTAAGCTAAATCGATAGCCAATTTGCTTCGTTTCGTTTAAAAAATACGCAAATTTTTGAAAAAGGTGAAGTTACTAAACGTGGAAAACCCAGATAATCTTCAGTGTTTGGTTTTTCAGAGCTGATTTAGTTGACATCGTAAGATTTACAAGATTTTAAATACAATTTTCTAACATTTTTAACTTTGATAATATGGTTCTCTGACATATCTTTAAGATTTTTTTTGAGATTTTAGAGATTTGAATGACCTACCAAAGCCATTAGACCTAAGCCAAGTCTCAAATTTCAAAATCAAAATTCGCCACGCGCTGTTCCCTTCCTTAAACTATTAGAAAAGTACAAAAAAATACCATTTTTCTGAATTGCTGTAGGTCTAGAGGTATTTAGGCCTTTAAATGTGATCTGTGACCAATTTCTTGAAATAAAAATTCTTTCCCAGAAAGTCCCAGTTCTTTTCTGAATCATCCTGAGTTCTGAATGAATGAAAGGATATGTACAAAGAAACAGAGAAATTTTAAAAACTTATCCCATTGGGTTTTTTTTTTAAATTTACTTCAAGTAAATGCAAATGAGTAGAGATAAATAATCTTTTAAGGTACAATGAAATCATCAATAAATTATGATCGTAAAAATGTGAATAGTTCAACTCGTATGTAATAATTCCAAGTTCAAGCTTTTCGGCTTCAATGGATCTTTTAAAAGACCTCTTCTACAGCTACAGATTAGAGTTATTATTTTATCATAAAAATTATTTCTTTGATAATAAAACACCTTCAAAAAAGTATAAAAATTATGTAAAAAAAGTGTCCTAAAGCTAAGTTACTCGTAGTATCTACAATCAGCATAGGTAGGCAATAATGCATATTTGAAAGCAGGCCATGCCCAAATAATTCAAATTAAATCATACAAGTAAATAAAGTGCAAAATCATTGAAAATGATGGGGACTTTGTGAATCTGAATAAAATTTTTCATAAAATCTAATGATTATATTTGAATAAGGTGAGGCATGCATAAGTAATTTAGAAGTATAGGCTTGGCTATTTATTCTAATTTTAATTTTTGTAATATCGGTACAATAAGAAGAATAGTAATAAAAGGGGTAATACATCTAACACCTATAGTACTGGTATCTATTATTATTAAATTTTAATATCTGTTTATGGTCTATGGATAGGTATTTTTATTTATGGGTACTACAGGGTGCTTTATAACTTTCTCCTATACACATAGGTAGTATATATTTTTCATAAATATAGAGACTACTAGGATACTTAAGCGTAATAGGTATAATCCTTTACTTATACTTAACTTATACTGATCGTTTCATAGTCATTTTGTCCAAATCAAATGGGCAAAATTTTCAATTTGATTTCACTAGATAGGTACTATTATACTCTAGTACATACTTATCGTTAGTTCTAAAAACTATTTGCAGTTGATTGAGGCTTGATTTAAGGTCAATTTATTTAGTTTATCTGTAATTTTCGAAAATTTAAAAACAAGTGTTCCATCTAATTCTGCCCCTACTGATCTCTTGGTGATACTTGATTAATATTCTCAAAAATTTAAGTATAATAAGTACATAGTATGTATAGGTATATTTTTCTTTTTTAAAGAAACCAATTAATAGAAGATCAGATGAATTTATTTCTTGACATTTTTCCTTCGAATCTTGCTGGGTACTACGTACCTTGCTAGGTATATTATTTAATTTTAATAATAGTCCTTTTATACTAAATTGTAAATAGTCATGTTTCCATTCAAAATCAAACCCTTATACTTGTATAGGTAGGGTACTGATATGTTCGATTGAATCGCACCCTTTTATTACTTTACCTACATTACAGTTTAAAATCTAAAGGATTCTTGGTACACTTCACAGAATTCCAGTTTTTCTGTGACTTTTGGTGATATACCTTCTATTACTATTAGTAAGTTATAGTAAGAATAGAAAATAGACCACATTTTTGAGGAAATTAGTTCCGGTAACCTGTTGGTCTCAACCAAGTCCCATAAGGCCTATAAAGTATTTCTCAAGGGTTCTCCGGGTGGTCTCAAAATTTTCAAAAAATTTTGATTCTAAAGCTCTCTAAAGAGACCTTCCTCTCTTTTATCCTACTTACAAAACTTACATAGGCAAGTATTTCAGAAAAAAAAAGACTTTGAATTTGAAACGTAATTATCAAAGCAAAGCCACCCTGAGAATCCCTGAGAAACATTACCGACAACAATCCTCAATTTTTGTAACTCAACTTTTGTCCTAAATTGTGTTTGTTGTACATATCATGATCATCAATTGGGTTTTTGGCTTTTCGACTGTATATACCAACTATTTTATTCCTTTTTTTCGGCTTTGGTGCTTTTGTCAATTGTCATACTGTGTTTAGGAGGAGATCTGTCATCAAAAACCTTACTTTTTCTCGCTTCGAAAAACTCCCTTTTTATTACTCAAAAAGTATATTTTAAACTACACTAGTATGTATATTTAAATGGATATTTTACTTTTTTTGTGGAATTTCTTCAATTTATAAATCTGGCCACCTTTGAGCCGAGTGGAAACCCCCCACATTAACTACTTAGCTTGAGACTTGAATCTTGAGATTTAAATTTAAACTTTGTAAAAATCTCTGTTTAAATAGTAATTCCTTAAAAGGTTGAGGTTGAGAGTTAGGATAGTGGAAATACCATATTCATATGGCTGGATTTAAAAAAAATATTTTTAAGAATTTAAAAGTTAGGGAAATGACTTTTTAAGCTAAATCTAGCCTATTTTACTTGAATTATTTAAAGATACAGATTGAGATTTTGAGAGAAAATCCTCAGGTAGTAGCTTATTTAGCTTTTAATGTCAAATAATTTAGAATTAAAATGATTTTTCGAGAGGGCCTTTCATTTCAAATGGACAAAATCGAACTTTTCTATCGAAATAATTGAACTTTTTTTATTATCTTGTCTAATCTCAAGTCTTAGAACTAGGTACTATTACTAAATGTACTAAATAGTATTTGAGATCTGAATCTTTGTATCTGTTGTATGAATCTGTGGTATCTTTGTATCTGAATTGTAATAATTATTCATAATGTGTTTTTGATAAATCTAGATTTAGACTTTAGACCAAATTTTTCAGATAACTGAGATTTCAGACTGAGAAATTCAGAGTCATTTTACTTAAAAAACATGCCTTTTAAAGTGTGACTTTTTCCATAAAATCCAGATTTTAAAAAAAACCGAGAATGTGTGGGCTATATTATGATTTAAGTCATTTAAGGTTAAGGGCATGTTTTCAAAGTTATCAATTCATCCTAATTCTTCAATTCGAACTAAATAATATCAAGAATGTTTTTGTCCTACATTTATTACATTACAGTACTGTTGTGTTAGGCGGTCTTCTAAAGGACTTGAAGACTTGAAGAGGTTCAATTGTCCCAAGATTCAAGAATTGCCAAAAAAAAATGACCAAAGGGAGATTATTAAGTAAGGATAGAAATGCGGCAAAAGTCACAAGAAAAAGACCCTTAAAATATTATTAGTCCTTAGTACCTTATAGTAAAATACTATTCTCATATTCATTCATACATTATAGTAAGTACCCTACTATTCAAGTATGTATATAGGTTTCAATATTATATTGGTAATAGAATAGTACTCGTACAATGGACAAAAAGCTGGTTTAAAGGGACATAAACCGACAATATACTTTTGGCCCACCTCAATAACATCCAAATACCGCCATTATTTTCATAAAAATTTCTTGATTTTTGACTTTTGCTTTTGATGAATGGATACAGTAAAGCCGACTTGAAAGGAATCAAATTACCTGTACTTTATTGTAGGAAATACCTATAATTGATCTAAATAATCTTCACTTTCTTTTAAAATATCATTTTTCACATAGTAATAAAATGATACTACTATATTTTGTAGGGTAGTAGTAATAGTATCAGTAGTATCTGTACTAGTACAGATAGATCATCACAGAATTCAGATTCAGAATATATGCACAATACCACATAAAATAAAAATAGTTATTTGAAATTTTATTTTCTGTTTATACCTAAATGAAAAACTAACAGTAAAATAATACTCAGGATAATAATCAATAATCAATGATTACCTACACTATCTACTCATCATTCGCTCAATTTCAGTAATCTTTGGATAAAAATTTATCAAAATTTTGTACAAATTTTCATAATTTGACTTTATAATGCTTGTTGGAACGAATAAAAATTGAAGGTTTAAATGTTAATTTTGCAAGTTTCAATATTTTTTAGAAGAAATACTCTAGATTCCCAAAATTTTAGGATTTTTTTGAAATATTATTTGGCACTTGATAAAGTTTACTTTCATTCATACACATACTCGTATGTAAAAGAATCTTACTGATTATTGTTAAACGGCCGGTTTTATAAAAAATTGAATAAATAAGTCAACTATTCCTTACCATTAGTTGTTTCTTGTACTGGAATTTTATTTTTAATAATATTTTAATTTTAATATGTACCTAGGTACTAGTTGCTAGATACTAGTTACTAGATACGAGTATGCTATATATACTAGCTATATCTAGATAATGTTTTGTATCTTTGTATTGCCAATTTTTATATTTATTTATTTTTACTTACCTAAATACTTATCTTTGGACGGTATGGAGCAGGTAGTATAACTCAGATAATATACCTACCTATGTATGAATTTGTAGTAAATATTTTGCCTTAAGGTATCAAGTAGGTATAAGGATAAGATAAAAATTGAAATAAATTGAGACAAAGAAAAAATAGTAGTAGAATCTAGTAAACTAGTAGGTACGTACAAAATAATCCTAAAAACTGTGAGCTTCTCTTATTTCTATTTCCTCGTTTAATACTTACATACATAGCTATAGGTAATACTGATAGGTAATGCAATTTGATCAGAGCACCAAAACGAGGATCAAGATAAAGGCGAGATTGAGTAAATTGTTATTTTTATTGAAACCAATTTCCTTTGGTTTGAGGGCAAAAAGTCAAAAACCGATATCTATTTAGAAATCTGATTCTTCTGACTGATGGATCACAGTCGGAATTCCTTTTGAACTGAAATTTTTATTTGAGCTCGAGGATCAACATTTATTGCCCTCCCGCAAACTCATCGTCAGAGTACAAAAATTTCAAAATGTGGTCACTTTTATAACAGCAAAAATGTCAAAAATTTTGGTAAAATTTGAAATATCACAAAATCCTATAAGAAAATAAGTCATATTGGAAAACAGTTAATTCCAAGTCTAAGTTAATGTCTTTTCATTCGACAATGTAATCTAAAATCTTTTTAACCAAATTTTAAGAACAAAATCGATATCTGGATTTCAATTATCAATTTCAGGAATTAATATTTACCTAATATTATTACTAAAAGTTGGACATTTCTTAGCTTTCTTGACTGTTAATCTGGGAATTTTGAAATTTGACAAATTTTTCAATAACCAAAAAATCCCTGATTTAATATCTCCTAGTAAAATCAAATGGTCGATTGATCTGGTCCCGTCCCTTAAGGGTCTATTTTGTAAGAAAAAAATAAACGAGCCCTTATAAGATAAACACCGACAGAGAGAGAGAGAGATAGAGAAGACTCTTGGAGATATTTATAACCTCACCCTTAGCCTTTTCTCTTTCTTTCTATTTCCCCGTGTTGGTGTGAATTTATTGCATTTTCGATTTTGTTGAAATACTTGTAGGTATATACTTGTACTAGATACAATATAGAATATCTCGTTATTTTATTGGTATTGATGTTTTCAACACCATAAAATAAGAGTACAATGTAGGTCTTCAGATTTGTTTAACCTCAAACTGAAAATAGATAAACTGGAAACTAAAAAATATTGACCAAATTCCTCGTATTTCATTTCCAATATCCATCAATAGCATACTTCCATACAGGTATTTTTAACAATTCCTTATAGTATCTATCTGTACATGAACTTGCTTTTGTTAACAATCTGTACCTACACCTACTACAAAATTTTAATGAGTATTATCTTATGATATACCAAAGTATCTTTATTGCGATTTGATTAGTCTTTTTGGACAAAAAAGTTAAAAGAATTTTGTTGGAAATTCAAGTTCCTTTTGTTTCTTTTAGATTCTCTACGAGAGTCTCTAACAAGGAAATGATGAAATTTTTAACGAAAAATAAGGCCTTATAGTTAGAATTGGACTGGAGCATATTTTGGTGTAATTTTAATAAGTTTTGGGCGTCAATTTCCTCAAAACCTTAAGGTTTTAAAGTAAAAAACCTTGAGGGTCTACTATGGTAAGTAAGTATGTCAGTCAAAGCCTTGTTATACTGTGTAATATAAAAATACTTAAAATAGTAAATTGTAGGAAAAAAAGGGTTACATTGAGGTGGGTTAACGTTAACAAGATCCTAACAAGGCTATCAAATCCATGATATGATAATATTAGGTTAAGTTCGGATGATTATTTAAGTACAATTACTAATATCAGTTTAGCCGGCGTCAGATGTGTTGTCAGAAATATCGTACCCTTTGTATTTGAAAAAAAAAATTTTTTGGACATAAGCAGACAGACCTCAGATGTATAATCATTGTAATAATATTCAACCTTTTGGGCTTTTTAACATACAATCCTATGATGTATGTACTATAGTTCTTCAGAGTTCAGAACAGTTTAAATATATTTTATGTAGTGTAAATTAGTAGTTAACCAACCTGGAAGGCTAGACTGGACCATTACCTCATAACTCAAATGCTTGATTGGACTCACTTTTCAGAAAAATTATTGTTTCTTTTCTAAAGTAGGACCTTTATACTGTATACTGTATAGTACCTAGTTGATAGTTAAGGTATAAGTTCAAATAAATATTTAGAATTGAGATACTTGCTCATCAAAGTACATACCTATATTATTATCGACAAAACCACCATACCTAGTTTAGAAATCAAATATTTTTACAAAGAAATAAGTGACTGTCATATGGCCAAAAATCAAAATATTCTCTAGTACCTACTGATACTCGTATCTTACATTTCCTGAAAATTGCATCAAGTTGCAACTTCAAAGATGAGATTCATTAAAATGTAAAAAACTATGAAATTTTGAAATTTGGTTTTTCGAATTTCATACTCCGTATTTGACCTCTTAAGACCTTTAGGTTTACTAATTGTATTCGAAAATACCTATTTTGGCATAATTTTTTGATTTTAAAAACTGATGAGAATCTTTTCTAAAGGGTTATTTTGCCGAGGACCACATAACATAACTTCTGAATAAAGATTGACCAAAATTCTTAAACTATTTTGTAAATTGGCCTCTGAAATAGATAGATATACAGAATACATACATTACCTACTTATTTCAAAAACATTATAAAAGTTGTAAAAGTAAAAAATTTGAGATTTTTTGTTTTTCGACAAATGAGAAGATTTCAAATATTGAAGATGGTTCAATTTTCTAAAGACTTTTGATTTCAAATCAACAAGAAAAAGGCTCGACCTATTTAATTCTCTCTCTGATCAAAAATTGAAATAATCTAACAAGATTCTTGTTTGCATTTTGAATGATATTGTAATCATTACCAGGATACTTATACTACTACTTAACTAGGTAGATTTTAAAAAGGTTAGGCTTGTTATCATCAGCCTGCTGATCTCCAGCTTGCTATGAAGGATTTAAGAAGATTAAAATGTTATTATTTGTCTGCTACATCATCATCATCAGAGGATTTGAATAAGATTGTAAGAAATATTAGGAATTTGATATTCTTTATATGTATAAAATTTTTTGGGCTTGTCCTTTTGGAAAACTAGCTGGAAGCTTTCAGTTTTTCTGAGAAGCGATTATAATTTAGAATTTAGTAGATCTTCTTAAACCTTTAGACTTTTAGTCAAAGTCAAATATTTATATGATGATGGCACACTTATTATGACTGGTTTTTTTGGAAATGGAAATCCAGCAGACTTTTTTCTATTCAGTGGAGAGAAATTGGTGCTGAGTCATTTCAATCAAAAATTGAAATTGAAATATGAAATGAACTGATTGAAAGATAATAACAATAACGAGTTCGAGTACGTGCGTGAAAAACCTTTCAATTACTGGAGATTTCATATTTACTATATACTGTACTCGTACTATCTGTAGTATCTGTAGTATTATCTGACTGGCAATCAAAATCAAAATCCAAATTATGAAGATATCAATTCCACGAGAAAGCAAAAAGCAAATATTTGGCAAGTCATGGAACTTTTGAACTTTTCCAGAATTCTCAATTCGATCCAGAAGTCCAAATCTGATTTGAAATCTGAGATTTTATAACAATTGACTTTTACGGATATTCAAGATTTTTATTATCTCTGGCTCTAAAACCAATTACAAAATATCAAAATTCATGCTAATGTTAACAAACAATTTAACAAATATCAAATTTTGATTTTTTTTTTTAAAATTTGTATAGGATAGGGTACCCTACTATTAGTACTAGTACCTAATTGTGAATCCCAGAGATCTCTGATTTTATTCATAAAACAACAATCTATACAACTAAAATCTATACCTAATTATAAATCCATAAAAACCAGAAATTCACTAATTAGATATAGTAGATACATTTTTTGCTGATACAAATTTCATTGTTGTATAGTACTCGTAGTATGGTATAAAGTACCCTATATTTTTATCGTTTTTTGCCATATTTTTATCGTTTTTTTATTTTTATCGTTTTATAATAAAGTACTCAAAATTAGACAAATTTTTCTAAAATTAATAGATATCTTTCACGCACAATCAGTGTTCGGTATTATTAATTTTTTTGATAATAATATGTATTTGTTAAGTGACATGGGACAACAATCTTAAGTAAATTGTCCTATTATTTAGGTCATTATTATTACAATCAGTTAAAGTATCTGTATGACACCTTTGGCAATGTTCTTTTTTAAATGGTCTAAATTGAATGTTCAAATTCCCAATTACTCTATCTTTATACAAGTCTACAAGTATTTCTAAGGGTTGGGTCACATTTTTAATGTCCATCAGATCAGAACATACTATGTATGTATCTACCTACATAAGTATCAAATACCATATGAACTCGTGTGTACTGATAAGAAAGTGTTAAAGGCCAAGCGTCAAAAAAATCGGTCCTTAAGGTCCGTCCGTCAGACAGGCGCCTGTCAACTTGTAACTATTTTACTCTACAACTTTTGTTTTTCCAAAAAAAAACCCTTTTCCATACAAAAATACAAGTACTTACAAACTTTTGTTTCATTTTTTGAAGGGCACAAATCCTCATAGTAGTACTTACTAGAACTTTGAAGGCTTTAAAATAGCCGATTACGTATTAAAAATAAAGAAACTAAAAGTTATAGGTTTAAATTAGAAGTAAACATCACATTTTCTCAAAAATATCAGCATAAAAAAGTTGCTTAAAATCTTTGAAAAAACCTGAAACTAAATATTGTAACTAAATAGACAAAATGTGCAAAAATTTCATCAAATTTCAATTTAAAGACATGACAATATAGCAGAAAATTGCTCAAAAAATGGAAAATTTGTTCATTAAATATCTAAATTACTTAATTCTGAGGATTTGAAAATCGTTTTTAGCCTTAAAATTAGAAATTTTGTCAATTTTTTTCTTGATTTTTCTGACTATTAGGTATGTTTACTTGTCAATATCCAGTATATTTACAAATAGTTTTATCAAACTTTATTTTGTTGTTTTAAGGGCACCCGTTCCTCAACATAACCTGAAAGCTTTTTGTATTTTTTGCTTTGTTCTATTCCATAATTCAAGACTTGTTCTCAACTGTCTAGTTTGTCTTTTTCTAGAAAAAAAACTCAAACAACTTATTAGTATTAGTATTTAGTACTTGACCCTTAAGACTTTAGGACCCTGCCCAGTATTTAACATCGAGTATACCCTATCATTAGCATTAGTCAACACAAAAAATAGATTCTGAAATTAAAAAATTCTTCGAATTTGAAAGAAAATCCAAACTTTCGGGGAATCGCCCATAATAATCATAATATTAAATTTTTATTTAAAATATAAATAGACTTTCCATGTTCCTCAATTAAAATGATATTTATATTTTTTGAATATATCAACCATATTTAAGAGATTTAAGGGCTCTTTTCTAGTACAAAATGAAATCTCTTCTAGAGATCTTATTTTATGATAAAAATGATTGTACTTTTATAAAAGTAGGTTAGGCTTTTTCTCCTACATGTAATTGTTCGGGGTAGTTTATGTCTAATATATGCTGAAAGTTTAAAAGATTTTTTTATAATACAGAATACCAAGTTGGCCTGATTTTTGCTTCTGATTTCGATTTTTTTAATCGGACACTCCCCAAATCCACAGTTGAAATATTTGATAGTTTTTAAGCATCATGTACTTATCCAGTAGTTTATGTGTATACTTGCTGACTGGATAAAATATCATTTTTGAGTTTGAGATGAGACTCGAAATATCAAAAGCTGAGGTATCAAAAATTTCATAATTTCTAAAAAAGTGGAATCATTCCATAATCTTGTTTAGAATCTAATTACGAAAATTGTCAAAATTTGGCAAAGGGGGGTCAGGGATTTGTGCATAGGAAATGTCAATACCTTGTTTGCAGCTTTTTTAGTGCTATATCGAAGCAAAATTTTGCCAAAAACCCGATTTTTATAATGATTTTGG
>JAQIXA010000585.1:0-39267 GCA_034699045.1 Nanhermannia cf. coronata Gr-Ori-00579
CTTCAAGTGCTGAACAGAGTCAAACTAGACAGCCTTTAATTGGTGTTTCCAAACCAGTAGCTCAAACAAAATCCTTGAACAATTATGAAATGATCAATGAAACGGATATTGGAGAGAAAGATAAAGTAATGAATAAAGTAAAATAATTTTTTCTTTTTAGTCTTAATTTTGATTTTTTAATTTAGTGCTTTGATGAGAAGCCATCAAGCCCAAAAGCTAAGCCATCTGAAGAAGACATATTTTCTAAGGAAAAGACAAACCAACGAAAAGCTGATGAGAATAGGGTAAGTTCTATTTTAAAAAAAAAATATTTTGATTTTGATATTAAAAATGTTTTTATTAAAGTATTCTCAAGAATCGGAAAAAACAGAAAACATAAAATTCTTTAGAACGACTCCAACCAAACCTCAACCTTCAAAGTCAAAAAAGATAGAAAAACCTTTTGATAAGCTAAACAAGGATACTTGGAATGTAAGTAAACTTTTACATTTTTACTTAAAAATATAATACATAAAATAAATATTCTTAAATTCTTTTGTTATTTTATTGCAAACGAATTTTTGACCTTTCGAATGATACCCCATATGCATATATGATTGGATCAAGGTGTGTATAAATGAGTAAAAGTAAACATAGAAAATGTATATAAAAAATTTGCTTTTTTAAAAAAATGACACTATTAGGAACAAAGTAACTTTCGAAAACCGTTTTCAGAATTAATTTATAACTTGTTTTGAGAAAATGAGAAAATGCTGACATGGCAGTTGAACGTTATATTTGCGACCTTGAGTAGCTCCGAAGTGCGTTAAATTAAAAATTCGTTAAAAAACAAAATGTGACCCTATGAATTGACCTCTTTAATTTAATGCTATTTAATCAGATTTTACGAAAAAAATAATTTGTGGGTTTGTTATTACTCTCTAATAAGAATAATATTATGAGGTTTTATTAAAAAGGAAAAGTTTTAAGTTGTTTTTTTCAACTTTGTAAATTATACAGATTGAAGGGAAATTGAGTTCTTATGCTGCTCTGCCTTTAATTCTTTCTTCGACATCTACATCTCTAACTCTACCTTCTTCGGATATCAACAGGAAATTAAATTTGGGAATGGAAAGGGTTTTGAACTGGAATGTAAAGGTAAATCAAAGTTGCAAAATTTATTTAATTTAACTATAATATTACAAGTGTATGCATACGTATTAACGCTGCTACTGCTATTGTGTAGTACAAGTACAGTACATCATTTACTTTATGTAAATGTAAATGATAAGGTTTAAAATTTATGCTTAATATATTACATAAACTTTTTCTATTTAAGGCTCCATCTGATAAGACAAAGACTGAAAATACATGGATTAGTGGCTCAGGACATAGTGTTGCCCCTTTGAAAGGTATAATCAAGAAAGGTCAACAGGATCAAGAAAATAAAGGAAAGAAAGTAGTCAGGTTCAACTCTTATGTAAAAGTTAAAGTGTTTGGTGAGTCTCCTTGCCCATCAATCCCAGGAGATTTTACATCAGATTCGGAATCGGACTCGGATTACGAGCCAGCGATTAAAAAACGAGTACGTTAAAGTTTATACCCTAATACCTTTTTCATACATACACATAAATACTTACATTTTTTGAACTTTAAATATTCACACTTTGCATTTTAAATTTAAGGCAAGCACATCATCTGTTGGAAAGACCTTTTTAGTCCAAGACTTGAAATATTTGTTTTAAAAAAGATTCTGTATTCTTCACTCTTCACTCAATAATTTATGTTTATGTATGTCACATCTTGTTAATTTAAATTCTATGTTTGTTTTTTAGTCGTTATTATTTTTCTTGAACTGTCTAGTTCATTGTCTAAAATGAAAATTGACAAATTTAAATTCATGTTATACTTTCATCAGTTAAAAATTTGAAAATGATACGTGATAGGTACCTAGTACCTAGTGAATTTATTTCTGAATGTTATTTTAGTACTAGGTATACCTATTTAATTTGATGTTATTTTTAATAAATTCGTTTTTGTTTGTTAAAATTCTTGTTGAATTATATAATTTCACTTATTTTATATTAATAATGAAAAAACTTTAAATTAAATGATTTCATTATCGTTAGTAAGTTTAAATTTTAAATAATTGACGTTTAGAGTTTATAATAGGGTCCTAATAACTAACACTATTGACTCTTCTAATTCTAGCTAGTGTATTTTAAAAAATCAGTCTACTCTATTTTTAGCAGTATACCTACAAAGTAATAATAATTGGGTAGTGAGAGTGAGAATCATTAGTATCTGCCTAATTTTCTTGATCAATTATTAAGTCATTTATCTAGCCTAGGTTGGTCGTTGGTACTTATCTTTAGAATTAGGACTTAGAACTTACTATCAGAACAGAATTAATTAGAGTCTAATATGGGATTTTAGGCAATTTTTTTTCAATATAGTATCAGTACGCTATTTGAGATTGAGATAATCTTGCTTGAATTTTGAAAATAATTAATTCAAAGATAATAGTAGACTAACGATAAGTAGACCAAAGGACTGGGTTAAGTGAATAATTATTATATATTATGTAGTCTAATCTATAATTTTGAAAAGCATAATGTAATAGATGAAAAATAAAGAGAATACACAACCTTATACAAATAGTCCCTACAATTAAATACAATAGATAGGGTACATATAATATGCAGCCATCGATAATAATTTATGAAATAATAAGGATCGATAGTAGTAATACCTACTTCATTACATCTTTACTATATGGTACAACTACTGGCTATTTATTTTATATAAATTGAATAAGTATATAGGTAATTAGTGTATAGGTATATAATCATTAATTTTTGACATAAATAGACAAATCCTCGAACTAAAAAGTTATTTTAAAAAAATCTTAATTATCACACATCTCATATCATTAATCTCTCAAGTCTTAATATTTGGATTTGGATAGATACTTTTACTTTCGAATTTAATTGATTTATTTGTTTTATCTCAGGATCAGGCACGACTTAAGTTAAGCCATCAGCAACAGCAATCAACACTTGTGCTACTAGTAGTACTAGTACCCTACTTATGTTTAGTTCTCTAGGGTACTTTATACATCGTCAAACAAATAATACAAATAACTTTAGAGAGAATATCCTTTTTAATATCTCTAAAATTAGAGGACATTTTCATCAATAATTAATAATTAGTTAGGCATTTGTTTTTATTTGCACATGGTCCCTAAAGGTTCATTCTACTAATGCTAAGAGATTTCGAAACATTTATTTAAAAGCTTCTTGTAATACGAGTATGTACTTACTACTTACCTTCTATTACTTACAATATAATACGAAGATTACCTATTCGTTTTTTTATAAACTCAAATTATCGATTCACATAAAACTCAAATCTCATATAGGTATGTATTATTATATTTTTAGATAAAATAATTGGGTTTTTAGTGCAACCTTAATTCTATATTTATTTTAATGAATCCAGAATCCACAATTGCCCTTTATTTGGAAATTTGTGTAGGTATTAGTGTATTAGCCTAATCGTAAGTCAATATTACGTTTAGATTAAGGGTAAAAAAGTCAATGAAATGGCTTATTGTTGTTTTATGATATAATACTAGTAGGAGACTAGTAGGAATACTTGTACCTAAGTAATTTATGGATCAATAAGAAATTTGACTTTGCGTAGTAAATGAATTGCATATAACTTATTATATTACTTATTTATTACCGATTACCTACATACTATATTTTTGAGTAGGCCTAGGTAGTTGTAGTTGTACAGTTGTAGTAGAAAATACCATAAATGTAACTTTTATTTTCATTTTGAGGTTAAAGAACCTTTTAAGAATTTATATAAAAAGTCTCGATGTAGGATTTTGAAGGATTTTTTTTATTGATCGAGTTGCAAATTCTAAGTAAATTAGTAATAAAAATAAAAATATATGTAGATAGGTAGAGAGTCTATACCTAATAATACCTATACTACTTAAGGAAGGTACTATTATAGTAGTTAGATAGTAGTTTACTTGAATAAAACATTTAGATGCATTTCTTGGCAAAATATTTTGATATGATAATCAAAGAACTGATCTAAAAGTCTCAAAATAATCAAAATCAAGTTTTGCACCTATCTTTTATAATGTGTTATAAATAACTGATAAAACATATTTTTGGCTTTCTACGTCTACAAGACTTCATGGTATTTATGATGGTATTTACTATATTCCGAAAATACAAAATACCTAATGTATATAACCATCATTGGTCTTTAAATAAAAATATCTAGTACAGTAGGTACTAGCTTATCTTTACGGAGTTAGCAATGGAATTGCGTGACTTGAGATTAAGAACCTCGCCCAAACCAAAATTGTAAACATTATTATTAGATATTATATTTCACATTTATTTGACTGGAAATGGCTCTATTCAAATGAATAATTAATAAGTAAAACTTGTTACATTTTGCTCTATATTTCCTCATATCAACGAAATGGTTTATTAGCTGTATTCAAAAATGTTTCAATTTTACAAAATTGTACCATACAACACTATTGCAAACACAATATTATATTATCTATGTACATATATACTTTCATAGTAGTATACATATAAGTATTTTTTTTATATATATATTATAGGTATTATTATTAACAAATTGACAAAACAAAAACGAAATAGACACAAAAAGGTAGAACATTTTCATAATAATACCTAAGTAAAATGCATTATTTACAAATTACAAACTAATGCTTTCGCCATACATGCTTACCTGTAGGTATAGGTATATAGGTATATAGAATTATTGATATAATAATTTTTCAAGGCTTTTTTGCTTTTTACATTTTAATTTAGATATACGATGATGATATAATGATCAGTTGTCCTTCTCAAGATCAGATTATTATTACTTATTACTTATTACCTACATGTGTGTGATGTAGAAAGTTTCAATTAATTCCATTTGACTTGTTAAAAACAACTATCTATTACTTACCTATTACTTTAACTTATTAATAGGGAATATTCTCTTAAGTAAGCATACGAGTACTAGCTAGTATAGTAATATGATTTATTGATTTTAACTATAATAGTATAGTGATTAGGTATTTCAAATTTCAATAATACTTTATCTATATATGTATTAAAAAAAATTTAGCCCTTGATCTTGCTCCTTTGGCTTTTTAAGAATCCCCCCCTTGATCTTTAGCTTCGGAAGTCAAAAATCGTGAGAAATTCATTTTAAACTTCCGGTTTATCTACTAGGTACCTATGATTTTATTTGTAATTGATAGATCTCGACCAATTCTATTTCACTTTGTATGTAATGCAAAATCTTTGTAGTTAAAAGGCATACATAGTTATAATTCTTGTTTATAAACTATGACTTTACTGCCTATATGTATTATGCTTATGAACAACTTGTCAAACGAAAACTTGTCAAGAAATTACCTAATTTCAGTTCAAGCTCGATCGATCATTTTCTACAAACTTGAATTTTTATACATAATGGGCTCATTCAATCTCAATCTCAATCGATACAATTATACAGCACATTATGCTATATACTCTAATCCTAAGTTATAGACCTAGGCAGGGCAGGGTAGGGTTATTTTATAATTTTTTTTTAGATAAGACTATAGTAAAAATAATAATTAATAAATTTTCAACAGTACAATTACTTGTTACAAGTAAAGATAGGGTAGTGTACTAAAGTTTATTTTATGACAAGTTTGGATTTGATTTTTTTAGATTGGACGAGTATTCTCTTTTTTATAAGTACCTACATATAAGTTAAGTAGTTACTATTAGATAGGATATTAACTAGGTTTATGAGATTCTTTTTTAAGGTAGAAAATACTGAATAGATTATTCGTCTTCAGGAGGTGGTCCTTCCGGTTCTGGTGGTGGTTCATCAGTTTCAGGTTCAGGGTTCTCGACAGCAGTTTTCTCGCCCTTTTCCTCATCCTCATCATTCTGAGCATATTTGTAGGTTTCCATTTTCAACTGGTGAAGGTAGTCACGATAATCGCACAGAATCCATAGATAATCTAAATATAACAATAAGTATATGTAATCATGAGTCTAATGATTCATTGAATAATGCATTATCCTGAAAATGTGGGATTTTACCCCATAAAATAACGAATTCGGTCTCATAATATTTGAAATTTACATTTTTTCAATATATTTCGAGGAGTTACAGACAATTAGTTAAACCGTAAGCATCGAAATCAAGTTACTGGTGTGAGGGTTGTTACTAGGAACTAAGGTACTTAAAATCGCCGAACGTTAAACAAGTGAAGCTTAAAAATTTTTGAATTTGTTCATGTTTAAATGGGATCTTTTACAGAGAGTTTTAACATAGGTATTACTTACATATAGGTATTAATTATTAGGGTATCGGATCCTTAATAAAAATATGTCTTATATAAGATACTATAATGTTAAATGTATAAGCAGAGGTAAATACTTATTCACATTCACATTTCACTATGCAAATAGAAAAATTTGGTCAAAATCTCAATCATCTTCGAAATTTATAGGCAATTCCTACTGACCTATTAAATCAGAAGGCAAATTCTCTGAAAATTCTTTGGGTCTCGCATATTCATAAATATCTTAGAAAATATGTATGCAAGTAGGGTAGGTATTATTTATCATTTACAAAGTTGTAGAGCCGTTGGTATGAGTAGAGGCAGGATGAGAAACCAAGTTATCATATAAACGAGCATCAGTAGGATTATACACGAGGAGCCGATAATTAGGATCATTGTCAACCCGACCACGACGATCATCATCACCAGACTTTCCTTTTTTTATCATTTAAATTTAAAAATTATTATTTTAAAGTTAGTTTTTTACAACATCATACTTGTACTAATTTAAAATACATCAATTTCAGAAATTAAGAAGGAAATAATCTGTACTAGAAGGTATATATAAATGTATGTACATACGAGAAATGCAGCCATAAGAATAATGCATCCAAGGATTAGAGCATATCCTGCTGGAGGGAAGTAATAGACGAGAACGAAAATAGCGTCCGCTGAACCCGAATTAAAAATTTAAAAATTTAAAACTTTGATAATTGAATTTTGCATATTAAATTAGGTAGGGAACACGCGATTTCTATTTTGAAGCTTCCTAACTTACTAGCTACTAAGGCTAAGGTAGTTAGTAAGTTAGGAAGGTAGGACTCTACCTATATAAACTATTGTACCTTACCTATACATACCTACCCCTACTTACTATTTATTTCATTTCTTACCTGGATTTCATTTACTCAAACACCATACTAAATACTAATTCAACTGTAAGTAAATGACTACCACTTATTCTTAATAAATATAAAATGACTTAAGAGAAGAGGTTATAACTATAATCCAAAAGTTTTGCCAAGTATGTATTAAGCGGATAAATGAATTTTTAGTAATTGATTTTACTTTATTTCTGTACTCTAGATAGGTACCTAAGTGTCTTTATTTCGATAATCTCCCTGCCTATCAATCAAATAAATCATATATTATCTATCTAGGTAGTAACCTACTTAAAGGTTTTATAAGTATCATCGATCTAATCTAAAAATTATTACTAAAATGTCTGAATTTTAAAATTTTTTAGCAGTATATGATCTCGACTATGTGATACTCGTAGTATAAATATTCATATTGCTAGTACTATTACATATATAGTACATACTACAACACTGCATGATAGGCTTATGCACTATAACGTGTTAGTAGCTTAGATATTGAATAGATTTCAGTCTAAGATACTTATAGTTAGTGTATCTGTAATCTGTACACATTGGTACATACTTTTTCATAATAATCATCAGGAACTGTCATTGTAGGTTTTAAGAATTTTTCGGTTTTTAAATAGTTTTTAAAAACCATTTTAATTTTAGAATTTTTGATTTTAAAATTGGTTTTGAATTTTGTGTTATAAAAAGATGAGAAAGTATATTTTTAAAATATAGGATAGGAGTAAGAAATAAATCATACAAAAATTCTCAAATAGTTATGATTGAAAAGGAAAAGGTAAATATTATCATGTTTTATAGCCTTTATTTTAGGTTTAGTAACCTAAAATTTTTAAGTACCACTTGTAATTATTGTTTTTAATTTATAGGGTTAGGTAAGGTATCTTAAATTAAGAATAATGTATGGAATTCTTACGATTTTCTACATGATCTGGATCTGTAAATACATTATAGGGATCTATATTTCTGAAAAAAAAACAACATTTGTTTACAATAAACGATACATAGCTACGGTAGGTAGTACATATTTCATTATGTTTAGATATACAAATTACATATATAAAATTCTAACCTGAGCATTCCGTCTGTCCAGAACATGTAAGCAAACATATAGGTAATCGCTGGTGATAATACCATCCCCTTTAAATACAGATTTAGATTACAGATTATAGAATTACAATTGTACATGTAGGTATTATAGTAAAATTAGCATTAATTGTCTAGTCTAATTTGTCAAATTTGAGAGAAAGTTCTTTAAATTATGTCATATACTTACCATGTCTAGAATTCCAACAAAAATTGCTCCAGTTTTGGGATCACACCATGGTATTGCTCTACTCATTTTTAGCAATTTTTTCTATGTATTTTCTTTACATTTAATGATCAAAATTTTGAAAATTTTGCACACAACTATTATTAGTACTGTGTGTATTAGAAACTGGGGGTAAGTACGGGTAGTAGTGAATGTTTGTAAGACTTAAAACATACTGGTAGTTAGGCCCGAAAATAAAAATAAATTCGGGGTGTTGACTTCCTCTACGACTATAGTACTAGGTACTACTTTGCCTAATACATAATACCCGGGATCTTGCGTAAATTCCGAATATTAGCCTTAGTCATTACAAAACGAGCAAAAAACTTTTGTTTATGTTTTCATTTTTACTCATAAACCTGCTTCAAATAGCCCTATTACAATATTCATATTCAGCCAGGCGATAAAAAAACTTTTATTTATTGGCTTTTGCTATTTTCAACATCCCTAATACCTATGTACTTACATGTATGTAACTTACTAACTTACATACTATAGTTATTATTATGTAAGAGTTAAAAGTCTGTAAAGCATTTTAAAGCTTAGAATTTAGGATTAAATAATAAAAATGAAACAAGTCACATGACAATTTGAATTTTTCTGATAAGAATAATAAGAAGTGTTGGGTAGACTACACCTACATGAGATAGCTTGACCATTTGCATTTTTCTATAAGTAAAGTAGGGTAATATTATCGAAATATACAACCGGAAATTGACAAAAATTGTGGGCATTATTGCCCATTATATACTTATAAAGGTATGTACTTAAGTGTAAAGTGTCCATGTCCGAGAACTTGAAGTAGATATAATGTAGTATCAGTAGTACCTATGTATTTATGGTCAATGGCAAATAATCGAATCTGCATAAAATGGTATTTTACAGCAAGGCAAGGTTGAGATCGATCTATCAATTACCTACTATTAGTATTTAGGTACTAGTACTTACCATATCATACCAAACTATTATGATTATGATTATGAGTCAATAGGAAATGGAATATGATTTAATTATTATTAAAAATGATTTATAAATTATGTAGTAAGTAAGTATGTAGGTATTTTATGTAGTAGTATAGTGGTACAACAATGTAGATTGTAAAATAATTGCTCTTTGCAAATATTACATATAGGTATAAGTAGTAAGTATTTAATAATAATGGGCCACGGCCTTCAACGAATCGACTGAGCAACAAATTGAATAATAATAGACTTATCTTATGGGCAAATTATTAAATAATAAAAATATTAAGTCAGAATAGAGTAGAATGGTTTTTTGGCGATGTGAACTAGTGGGAACGAGAGACTATAGGTATGTAGATACAGATACTTATGTATAATATGTGATATAATAATGCTTCGAGCGATCCCATCCATTTAATCATTGTAATTCTTTTTTCGCCAATTTCTTGAACTTGAAGATACTACCTATATATCAACTAGTAATATGTATAGCTTAAAAAATGTTCAACTTCCGCATTTCCGGTCTCACCGACCAACCCATTAGTACATTATATTACTTTGTACACTTGTGATTTGCACTACCCTACTTACTTACTTACTAATTAGGTACTTATTTACTTTTGATTTTTGATTTTTAATTGGAATAATGGGATTTAGGCTAGGTAATGTAATTTCTCCTTAGCATGAATGCTAAATATATAGTAAGAGTAAGTATACTTACCTTATTTTTAATAATAAGTGTCAAATCTACCTATCTTACATAATGTATCTATAATATATGTACCTAGGTACCCTACTTATAAAATCAAAATTTTGTGTAATTTATAAAAATATATTGTTATGAAACGATCAAAAAATTATATACTCTGGACAATATCGGTATTTACAAGAATGGGTGATTGAGTATTGATTAGGATTAGTGATATTTTTATTTTTATAACTGGGATTAGGATCGTCAAAAAAATCAAAATTGTCCTAAGGATCATTTTGATCTAATAGATAGCATAATTTTTTGAGAAAAATATTCATAATTATTGGGTCTAAAATCAAAACCTTTAGAAATTTTTGGATATTTTTTGGTTTTTTTTTAAACCAAAAAGTTTTTATATCTACAATAAGTTACTAGCATATAGTTCAGTAGGTAGATACTATAAGTATTCATAGTATCACTTTATTTTCATAGTAAAGATATTCATAGTATCGTTATTTCATTTCATCCCGACAGTCGACTTGCGACCAACTTGTGACCTTTTTTTAACTTGAAATGTGCGTATAAAATTGAAGTTTACTATCTTTATTTTTACTATCAGAATTCAATTAACAAACTATAGTGGAACCCATTAAGATAGCTTTACCACCTTAGCTCATGGACACGGAATGAGTTTTAAATTTAAAATCATTTTTGATCTGTTCATATTTATTTTATGATCCTCTATACTCGTAAATATCTATTATTAGTAGTATAGTTTGCATGATTCTGGATATATTCTCTAGTAGGGTAAATGAGATTGCTTTTTCCGGCAGATGTGTAATAGATACTGAAGTTCATGCATAACATACATGCCTAAGTATGTATTCGTATATATTGTTGTAAAAACAAATTCGAATTGGAATTAGAATAATAGGTATGTAGATATCTACTTATGTCCTGGGTACAGGTAATGAGGTGTGTCAAAAGTCAATTAAGTAGTGTCTGCTGAGCAGTAAAGGTCAACAAGCCTCGATTTACATATATATAAAAGATATAAAATATTTACTTATTTATTTGTCTATTTATTTTATTGGCTGCACTTGGCCTTAACCGCTAGCGATAAATCATCTTTCAATTATCTCACCAGTCCAACTCAGACCCGGATGTCCAAAAAAATTACTTCCTAATCTCCTACTTATACTATTATACTTTTATGTACTACTATTTTTAACCAAAAAACAATTAAACAAAGTGCATAAATACTTACAACATAAAATATTGAAATTACTACTTATACAGCTATAAAAATTAAGATACGATAATAATTTTAAGTGCAGATAGGTAATGGAAATTACCTCAAAGTCAAATCTAGTTTTATCCGGTTTATGAAGTGCAAAAAATTGCGTAAATTATATCCTTTTACCACTACTACTGATACTGATACTGATAGTAGTGTTATTTTTTTTCATTTTTAATTTGGCAAATGACGTTAAAGCTGATTGTTAGCAAGTCTCATTGCAGAACATGGGCAGATAGTAGAAGTTATGGCAAAAACAAAACAACAGCTATTATATCATCATAATTGTAGGTACATAATTAATTATTCATTTTTTGAGCATGCAAAAAACACTTATTTATAATAGGTAAGTACATAAACATAATGTTAATATATCGTAGGTAGTAGTTTAGTAACCTAGTAGTATTCTGGTAGGTAGTAGGTTTATATACCTACTTATATGTATTCGATGATAGTAAAAGTTTTTTTTGAGGGGTTGAATGAAATGAATTAGATTTTTTTGGGGTGTCCCTCACCTACATATACTTATGTATACTTAAGTAGTAGTATAAGTAACTTACAAATGCTTTGCATTGCTTCCAATTTTGATCTTCAAGTCTCTTATGAGATGAGGATCTCACTGACAAGTAAAGGTTCACTATTTGATATGATAAAAAGTCTCTAATGTTTCAATTTCAAGTTAAATAAGCTATCTATCTGTACCAGTACAATTATTGAAATTCGGTACTTACATATTTAACATTTAAGATAATATTTTAGCACCCCTTATTAGGAATTTCTATTACTTTTGATGTATCAAATTATTACCTATTTAAATCTTGCAAGATCCTACAGATATAATGTTTCCTCGTTTCCTCGTATCATTTCCATAAAATTTTCTAAATTTTATTGATGAATATTTTTTTTAAATTAAGCAAATAATCGCATTAATTTTACATGAACTACTGTAAATACTAAACGGAAATTTTTTTTAAAAAGTTGATCTATTCTATTCATACCTATATTCTCTCTGCTACGCTTAATTTTGGCATTGATTTTCCAGTTAATAGTGCTTATCTGCATATTATGCTAAATTCAGGCTAAAATCTCGGTCTTTGGAACTAAACTGCTTGGTAATGGTAATTTTGATCTTGATTAGGGTATGTACTATGTGTGCAACTATGTACCTTATTATGTACTGTACCTTATTACATTCCCTTATGTACCTTATGATCTTGTGTAAAAATTAGAACTGAGAATGGTTTGAAAATTTTGAATTTGAAAATAAAAAGTTTAGGGATAAGTTATAAAGAAATATACCTACTAGTAATTAGTATCAAAGTAGGTAAATACATTATTTATTGCTATTAAAATTTAGTTTTCTCTCAAATTTAATATTAGAGATTTCATAAAAATGTGTGAACTTTTGCTTGTTCGGTAGCAGGCTTGTGACTGACCACATAAGACGTAAGCGACTACCTTGCAAAGGCAAATGCGGATGCTCGAACAAAGTCTTCGAATTACTTATCTTATATATTATGTATTTAGTATAGGTAGGTACTACGAGTATAGCATATACATTTCTAATCTAAATATATATTTCTCATTTCTCTACAAGTATCAGTATAGTATGTGTGTGTGTAAAGCCCCCATAGCAAGGGGTTGAAAGCACTTCATATGGACAGATGCACGAGTTCTGTATGCAAATATTAGTAAATATGTACGTATTTTTTAATAATCGTATAAGAAAATGCTACGAAGTATAAATAGGTTGTACTACATTATGTCACCTTCTCAAAATCAAATCTGTTTCCTTCCTATCACTTTCAACTACTTAGCATAAGTATAATACCTACTGCCCAATATTTTATTTGTTTTACAAAATCAGTGCTAAAAAACCACAACAAAATATCGAAAAGTTACAACTTTTCTTCAAAACATTGGTCACAAAATGTCCAATTTGCTCGTCAAAATAGTGCTCACCGCTCTAGTCAAGTGCCTGATCGTGTCCAATGGTCAAGTGCTCCAATCTCAGATAACCCCTCAGCAATTTCAATTCCCGCCATCACAACTACCATCACAAAGTGTCCTCCAGCAACAACCTCAAATTATTTTCCAGCAGCAGCAACAACAACAACAACAATTCAATAGTGATGATCAGATAATGAGCAATGTTGTGGAGGAGGTGAGTGACCACGTGGCTAAAGTGTCAAGAGTGAATGTGATGGACAAAAATGCTCATAATTATTGCAAATTTACGCCAACGACCGAAAAGATTGGTTTGGTGTCCAATATGAATATGAGGATTTATGAGATCATGGCTTTGAGACACTCAGATGTTCCCAAAAAGAAGGTCAGGGAATTTTTATCAGCAAGACTACCAGAATTTTGTCAACGGGAGTCGAACCCTGCCACCGCCAAATGTGACCCTCAATCGAGATACAGGACTATTGATGGAACCTGTAATAATTTGGACAGACCCTATTGGGGAGCCGCTTTTACTCAATTTTCCCGACTTATTCCAGGTAAAAAATCGATAATTAAATGTACAATTTCACATATCATTCTTACAATTATCGAAGTACCATGCATAAGTACCCTAAATTTTTAAAGCTGAAATTTTTGTAGTTCCTATATTTGAACTTTTGATTAGTATGCCTATAAATGTTCAGCATAGACTTGTATAATGGCAGAAATTCTTATTTCTTAAGCACCATCCTTAATCTATAATCTAACTACCCACTTATAAAAAACTGTTTTGCATAAAAAAATTTGATCAGTTTTTCGAGATTCTTAAAATGGTTGAATTATTTTAAACAGGTAGTTAGTATCAACATTAGATGGTAATTTTTTTGAAAAACACCCAGATCAAAAATCAGATATCTTGAACTTAGGTATTGGAATTCTTGTATTTTTGAACAAAATATTATCTAATCAATCAATTCGTAAAGGCTGATCTAAATGAACGTACTCAAAAAAGATTTTACTTTAATTTTTAATCAACTAATTTTACTGATAGGTATAAGGATTCAAAATATCTACAAGAATTTGAAATTATTCAAAAAAGTATTCAAATTCAAGCTAATAGGGTATTAGGAAAACTATTTATGTTTTAAAATTGAATTTCAATAACTGATAGATTCACTTATTTTATGAATAACCTACTTTTGATAGCCTATATGATTATATGAATAAATTAGATATCCAAACAAAGGTTATAAAATAAATGCAAGAACCCTAATAAAGGTAGGTACTTTTATAGTAGTCAGTAGTAAGTTGGGTAGGGTAAAGGGTACTACATTTTTTTTACTACTGTTATTCTTTAGAAGTACTAGATAATACTAGTAGGGTACTATTAGGTAAGTACTTTATACTAACGATAAGTACCTCTATACTACATAATACTTTGTATATTTAATAGACCAATCTATAAAGAAAGGTAATATTCAAAAATTTTGTATTTTTTTAGCTTATTATGAAGACGGTTTTGGAGAACCCCGAGGGGGGATGAGACCTGAAAATTTCCGACTTCCAAATCCTCGCCTAATCTCAACCACAATTCATCCAGATTTGGTGCATCCCCATTCACAAATTACAAATTTGGTCCCACAATTTGGACAGGTATAAAAAAGATTATTATACATTAGCATAATTTATTTAAATATCTAAATTAAATTTATCCTTACTTTTACTTGCTATGTGTATACATAATATGTAATACCTTACTTAAATACATACTCTTATATTTAGGTAGTAAAAAAAATTAACTTGCTAATCATAATCAGCAAAGAATCCTAACAATTCATCTAACAACTAAACTTCACAACAACAATTGCATAATTTACATAAATGCATGCAAAAACCCAAAATATTATAATTTCACTTTTACTTTCAAATCTAAACTAACAATCTCTTGAACTTAAATGACTTCATTTAAAATTACCAGTATTATTTAGAAAAAAAATAATAATAGTTAATAATTTCATGTCTTTACGATTCGTAGAATGAATTTGTAAGCCAATGGCAAGACCTTGATTTTGATTATTCATTTATTTTTTTTGTATTTCTTAAAAAGTTTCTTGATCATGATATGACTTTGTCGCCTGAAGGTATGTACCCTACTAGTATTATTACCTTTTCAAATATTCTATTTTTTTTACTAATAATTATCTAATGATTATTAGTAAGAATGAGAAAAATGTGCTTTTTTTAATTTATCTTTTTTATCTGAAGGGGATCGACGATGCTGTTCAACTCAGAGAGGTAATTTCCCATTAGAAAATAATTAATAGTTATTATCTACATTGTTACGTTACAACTATAACTATACACTATACTGTAGGTATTGGGATAGGTTGTGTAACTTTAATTTTGGTCATTCTATCTTAATTTGCGTTATGTGTTTTTTGAAATAAACGTTATACTGATTGAACAAGCGAAAATGTGCCTATAGTATTGTATTTAGGTGATATGGTTTATTTAAGGCTAGATTAGTGATTATTGTAATTTTGGAAAAATTTTTACAAAATTTGTGTTTTTAAGGTGATATGGACTGCTGGCCGATCGAGATCTTTCCAAATGATCCATTCTACTCAAACTTGACTGTTCCTCAAACTTGCATGGACTTTACTCGATCAACCCCATATTGGTAAAATAATCTAAATCTAAACTAACCAAACCTAACTAAACCAATTTAAAACTGACATAACTTTTTTTGCCAGTTTTCCTACAAAGTCGGGAATGCGTGAGCAAATGAACATTGTCACAGCTTTTCTAGATGGTTCACATGTCTACCATTCAGAATTACATAAAGCGAAGCAACTTCGAGAATTTTTCGGAGGTCGTCTAAGAGTTCATTCAAAACTCCCCGAGCTAATGCCCGTCGTTGAAGAAGTTGAGCATTTGATTGGCGAAAAAATTGAACTTAAAGGTCATTTCCTGGGTGGTGAAGAGAGAGTTAATGAGATGCCTGCCCTGACGGTTTAAATCTTTAGATACACAAAAGGTTTTATGCTTTTTTATACTAGATGTTTTCTTTTGATTTCAGGTTATGCATACTCTACTAGTACGAGAGGTAATCATAATATAATTATGCTAAAAATTTTACAATCCTACAAAGTAAAATCAAAATTTGTCAAAAAACAAATTTTCGAAAATCTAAGGAATTTCTAAGAATAAATGTTAACTTTTAAAATTTTGTATTTTAGCACAACCGAATTGCAGATTCGATTCGAGAACGAAGACCCAATTGGCCAGATGAGAGAATTTTTCAGGAATCTCGTCGAATTTTAATTGCTCAATGGCAAAATGTCGTGTAAGGAATCTTTTAAGTTCTTTAGAAATGCTTAAATTGTACAAGATATTCTTAGTTATTTTACAATTTCTCATCTTTGACTTACAGGTATGATGAATATTTGCCAATCATCTTGGGAAAAGACACAATGGAGAGATTTCATCTGAATTTAGGATTTATTTACTCAGCATATGATCCACAAATGGATCCAAGTATATTCCATTCATTTGCCACTGCTGCTTATCGGGTATTATACTATAGATATAATAGGGTACTCAAAAACTTGAAACTAATTAGGTAACATTTTTAATAGTTTGGCCATACTTTAATTAATGGACTTGTAAGACTTATGAGAGGACTTATGGATGTTGGAAGTTATCGCCTGAGAGATAATTTTTTTAACCCAGCTCAATTGTACAGAGATAATGGACGAGGATATGACTTGAGTAAGCTTAAAATACCATAATTAGTATAGGGTAGGGTAAGTATATATAACCTTAATTAATTTAAAAATCTTTAATTTGCTATTAAGTACTCAATGGACTGACTTTACAAAATGCCATGGACTATGATCCATTTGTGACTGAAGACTTGACAAACTTTTTGCTCAGAGAGAAACATCAAGATCATGGTGGAGATTTGATTGCACGAAATGTTCAACGTGGACGGGTATTTTACTAATGTACTACTTGTGACTTTTTTGTAATTTAAAACATTTTTTATGCATTTTTTAGGACCATGGACTTCAAAGTTATAATGTTTATAGACAAATTTGTCACATGCCAGCTTTAGGTATGGATAAATTTCGATTTAAAATTATACACAAGAGTTATTAAAATCTTTACTGTTCTGATATTAGGCACCTGGGCTCAAAGACCGCAAAATATTCGACAAGAAGTGTGGTTTAAATTACAAAATCTTTACGAGAATACAGAGGATATCGATCTTTTTACTGGTGGGCTGGCTGAAGTTCCTGCACCTGGAGCTGTAATTAAACATACTAATATACTTTAATATAAAATACATAAATTCACAATTCTAAATTAATGGCAATATGTACTTGGCTTATAATTATAATTAGTCTAAAGTTGAAGTTTATAGTTTTTTACTCTAAAATTTCTGCAAATTACAAATACCTTATGAGATGAGTCTTTCTTTAAAATAAAAATTGAGAAGAAATTTAACTTTTAAGACTTCCAATTAGCAAATTACAAACTCAAATAGAGCTTAAAATCTTTAAAAATTTGGTTATTATAAAACTTACATTATATACCCCTTACGATTATGACATTTTTTCTTGATTTTTCTCAAATTTAGATATCTGGCGCAACCTTTAATTGTCTGAAAGCTATGCAATTTTACCGGGTCAAATTCGGTGACCGATTTTTCTTCACCCATGGAGGCGTCCAACATTCTTTTAAGCCTGAACAAATGCGCGAGCTAAGACGTCGAACTCTCGGGGATTTAATTTGTCTTAATTCCAGGTGATTTTTTTAGAAAATTCATAAAATTTAGAAGATTCCTGTATATTTTATGTAAAATTTGTAAAATTTTCTATTTCAGGATGGAAAGCACGACGATCAATGTGTTCAAAGTGCATTCAACAGAGAATCCATTGATACCATGCTCTGACCCCAGAAGAAATTTAAATATTGACCTATTCCTAGACCCTTAAATCTAACTAGAAGTTTAATTACTATTGAAATTTTATATTTTATTACAATTCTTCGAACTATTCCGTGTAAATCCGCCATAAATGCCAACACAAATAACTATTTTTAGGTAGGTATATTACTTTTCTCAAATATTCTACTATAACTTCTACTATACTATAACTAT
The DNA here is from genome assembly GCA_034699045.1 of Nanhermannia cf. coronata Gr-Ori-00579. Taxonomy (NCBI): domain Eukaryota; kingdom Metazoa; phylum Arthropoda; class Arachnida; order Sarcoptiformes; family Nanhermanniidae; genus Nanhermannia; species Nanhermannia cf. coronata Gr-Ori-00579. The sequence continues at coordinate 18,634 of JAQIXA010000585.1, forward strand.
TACTTAAGTATTTATTTATTATTTTAAGTATTTTATTTTATTTTATTAATTTATGTTTCTTGACTTTATTGGTGTGCGAATGATTTTTGTTTATTTTGTGAAATCATAGTTTGTTTTATTTGTTTTCAAGAGCTTTTATACAGTGAACAAAAAAATAAAAATAAAAGTTGTTTATTATGAAAGTATAATAGAAATATTATGTAGGTAAGTATAAAAAGTGATTATTTTTGATAGTCGTACATCATACTGGAAGGTTTAGAGTCGATTTTGAGCTCGTATTTGTAATCGGTGAGGACCCATAGGAAATAGAATTGAGATAGGGTAGGGATTAGTAAGGGCAGGATAAACCAGTATTCAACGTGTACGACTGTCATAAAAATTAAAATAAATCCGGAACCGATAAGTAGAACTGTCTCAAAGAGGATTGAAACCACAGCTAGAGCATGGTTCTCCTAAAAATTTCCAAAAAATTAGAAAAAATTGGCTTAAGTAGTAGCTACTAGTCAGTATTTGAACAAGGAATTGGTCGGGTATCAATCAAATAAAAGTCAAAAACTTGGGTAATATTTTGATTTTTAATGATTATAAAGGTCATTTATACATATATTACTTACTAAGTAGGTAGTCATCAGGATTAGGACACCTGTCATAAACGATAGAACAGCTGGAGGAATGAAGTACAAGAGGTAGAAAAGTAGTTCCACTTTTTTTACAAAAAAAGAGACAAAATTAGTCAATAGATTCAAATTAGGACGATATTACTATCATTTCATGTATTTATCCAGTTAATAAAATTATCTAAGTAATGTATTTGAAGAACCGTAAAGATTTACAAATGATTAAGACATAAAAAAAAGTCAAAATTTTCGATATTTACATGCACATATGACTTGGTATTTTACAAAATTTGAAAATCCTTATAAAAATGGTACGATTTTATGAATCTCTGGATCTTGTACGAGTATTATTTGAAATTCTGAGATTCTGTATTTTGTAAGTTGAAATTCAAAAATTTTGAATTTTTAAAAACTAATTCTAAGTAGGGTATAGGTAATTTCATTACTATCTAGGTAAGACAGTAGTAAGATTAATAGTAAGATAAGTAATATATTTTAGACTTAAATTTCTTACTTTTGTCAAGTTCATCGTCGTTTTCTCGGTTATTTTCTCCACTATTTTTTGAACTTGTTCCAAAAACATTGAAAGGGTCCGTAAGTCCAGGTTTCCCTGATTTCTCTTCCATTTGCATCACATGTGAAATGAGGTAAACAATGGCAGGCACAGAAATAAAACACTAGAAAAAAAATTTGAAATAACTTTATTTGTATAAGTAGGTATTAATCATTTCAAAAATATAGTAAATTACACTTAGGTTTAAGTACTTACCAAATTCCAAACACCTACAACAAGAGCTCCAACCCTCGGCTTGGCATATGGACAAGCACCCATAATTTCTCTGCCTAATAAATTTAATTACAATTTCTAATAAAAGTAAATTGATGATTTTATTACGGCTAATAAATGTCACTTTTTTCTGCAGTAGAGAAACAAGTGGCCTTCGCCTTGAGCACCAAATTTGTGACAAATTTGTGAGAAAAAAATGCGAAGAAAATATTTACAATATTTGCTAATACAGATATGCTTCAAATGCTAAATGCACTGATACATTGAGTCTTGAGGGTTGACCTTTAGGCGGAATGTAAATTGTAAATTTTAAATTGTAAATGTACTCTTAAATATGTGTAAGTATGAGGGTATAAAAATTTCAACTCGATACTTCAAACCTCAAAAATTCTTATTAGGATCCTGTAAGTACTTGTAGTGTAGTATCTGTAGTAGTTGAAAAACAAGATTTTTTGGGCTCTTTTGTAAGGCAATGGGTTATTGGAGTTGTTTAAAAACTCAGAAATGCAAGTTTATATAATTTTATACATGATATGCATGCAGAACCGTTAGAATCTTCTTCTATTTCACATATAAAGTGTGAGAAATTTAATGATTATATAACCATACTCGTACTTATACATAAGTAGTTGACCATATAGAATTCACATTTAATTCAAGAACATTTGATCAAAATATCAAATTTTGTCAAAAATCAAACTTTTTTGTTCAAAATTTTTGTTAATTCTTGGACAGTATGAACAAAAATTTCAAAAAAAGAATAAAAAAAATGATAAACCTAGTCTAGTTAAGTTAGAACAAGCTAACTCAGATTCTAAAAAAGTATCTATTTTATAGTTTTGAATTTTTTTAAGAAAATTAGGTAGTACCATTTTATAGAAAATGGCTTATTAAAGGATTATGTGATATAGTAGGGGAAAATAGACCTTTTTCTAACTTAATTTTGTAAAATATTTAGTCCAGGTTCAAACCTCTAGGTCAACTGAACATGTGTATGAAAGTACTCCAAAAATCCTCAAAATTTTGAAAAAACTCATTTAATGAATTTCATAGAAAATGTGAAACTTCAAAATTAGAAATTTTGAAAGCTAATGGTAAGGATAGTTAAGGAATAAGAACCTTAATTTTAACTTTTTTTTTAATCTTACAATAGGAAATTGACTCATAAGTCATAAGTAGGGTACTCATAACATAACTCGTATGAATAGGACACAGATACTTTCAAAATTTTAGACAAAAAATTTTATATAAAACTTGGCAAAATTTGGAACAAAATTGATTCTGACAAATGAGATTTGAATATTTGAGTATTTGGCAAACATAACAAAGGTAGATATTTTGAAAGTTAATGAGAATGATTATGTAGTATATAAAATGAATAAAAGGTCAAAATTGTGACAAGATTCGAATATTTAAAACAAATTGATCATACCCTTATAAGTATAAGCTTAAGTTGGCCAAAGTACAAGAATTCCGAGGGAAATGAAATGAAAAAAAAAATTAATCTTGAATTATTTAACTAACTTTATTTCTTCTCTTCAAGTTGAAGAAATGAAACTAAATGGACTTAAAAGTTCTTGTAATTCCTTGGCTTTGACTTTGACTTGACTATCTTTACAAGCATATCTGTCCAAGTAGGTACTTTAGATGTATATTTATTTTATTTATTTTATGATACGATTAATGTTTACTTACTTTAGTACTTATCTCTTATGGGATTTTTGATATCTCGTGATTTACTTACAGTAGTTAATAGTTGGAATAATATGAGTCAGCCAGACATTAAAAATTTAAAAATTTAAATATAAAAGTCTCAAATGTCAATTAGAAACACTTTTCTTTATAAGATTATATTCTATATAGTACCCTACTATATAGTTATGTACTTATACTTGTACTTGTAATGAACACTTTCAAATTCAAAGTTCAATTTAGATTTGGTCTAGGCTTTTGATTCTTGTGGAATAAAAACGAAAAAAAAAATTAAATTATTAACTGAAGCTTATTGAAGAAATATAAAGAATGATTATTTTTGTACTTTATACAGATAGCACTATAGTGCCTAATAGTACAAAAGTACAATCTGAATCAAAAGAGATATAATACACAAATGAATGAGAAACCGGTTCAAATTTTGTTTACTTGGTCTTTACTATATCTTTACTTATGCACTTTACTTATATCGTTTTATTATTAGCTCGCTTTTTTTTAAACTAAAACAAGTCTAACATTTTTATGAAGTCTAACATTTTTTCAAGTCATAAATATTCCATATGGAAATCTTTGCAAAATCTTTTGAAATAATGAATTATTTTTACAAGAAAATCATAATACTCGTATAAGTACAACTTTTTGGCAAATTTTTAAAAATTCTTGTCAATGCTGATGAAAATGCTATTCTTATACAATTTGAGTTTATTGTTTAATTTCAACTTAAAATTAAAATGAATAACTAAATACTTTTAAAGAACTATAAAATTAGGCTATGAATTTTGGATTTAGGCAAATTTTGAGCAAATAATGAGGATTTCAGCTATTTTTGAGTAAAAATATGAGGGTTTTAGTATATTTTGTGCAAAAAAAGAGAATTTTGACACATTTTGAACAAAATTTTTTAAAATATTGACACATTTTGAACAAAATTTTTTAAAATATTGACAAATTTTGAAATACAACAAGAAAAAATATCCAAAATTTGCTAATACACGTATGTCAAAGGATTTTTTTTACATCTTAAAATCATCATTTATGATAAAATATATACTTGTTTCAATATTTTTGGTTTGAAATGTGTAATTTATTTTAAATAAACAGCATATCTGACTAATTTTAACTGCAATGGCTTGATTTTTTGATGGTGTAGCAGTGATTTTTAGAGCTTAAAATCTCAAAAATCTGATTAAATCTGATGGAAATAAATTTTTTTTATTATATTTAAAATGTACGCATAATATCATAATAAGAATAAGTAAGTTTAAGTAGTGGTGGTAAGTATGATTGTAAGATCTAAGGGGTAAATAGTTTTATTTTATAGATAGGATCCAACCCAAATGCTTAATTACCCTAAAGCCCATACTTATAAATCCTAAACTGAATATTTTTATAATCCTATATTGAAATAAATTTGAAAAAAAATCAGAACTTCACGAAAGCTCGTTTTAAATTTGTAAACTTATCATAATAACTATCGCGTAGGTACTTTAATTATTTAGTATAATCAAAAGCAACAATAAAAACTGAATTTATCATAGCTAAATATGCCAGTGAAATTCAGCATTGTTTAAATATTTATCATATTTTTGAGTTTAATATCTGTAGTACCATACAATACTAGCTTATTAATGTATTTAATAAGGTCATTTAAAGTTATTTTAACATAAAAATAAACTTTATTATGACTAGTCAATATATGTACCCTACTTGTGTAGTAAACACTTGGAGTTGTCAAATTGAATGTTATTGAATTACATATTTTGCAACGTACCTAATATTTAAATGACTCAATATCCAGAAAGTTCTAATTCTATCGGGTATATTGATTTTATGAAAATTATGTATTTAAAAGAGAGACTAATAAGCTCATTTTAAGCCATAAAATCAGGAATATATTCTGAATTTTAATAATCAAAAATAAGCATTTTTGGTAATACGACATTTTGTAGCTCGTAAGACAATTGGTCGTAAATCATTTTAAGAAAGACACAATTGGTCGTATCAGTAATTTCGAATTTTATTATTTTACACATAAGAATCGTATATAAATTCAAATGAAGGTTTATCGAATCATGCTAATCAAATTATGCAAACGTTGACATTTTTTTGTTTAAACCTCGAGAATTATAATTGTAATCTTTTTTAAAATGTCAAGCTCAAATTTCTTTTTTTCAGAAAGAAATAAATTTAAAATAGTGTACAATGGGTTTATTTATCAGCTTGATTAATTGATTATATAAAAAAAGTCGAATAAGTACTGGAAGTGCAAAAATAGAAAAAACCGAATACGATGAATTGCTTTTTTTACGACGAATTGTGGCACATTCGCATTTTTATATCTTAAATAAAACTGACAAAACTGTCTAGTCTCTGGAGCCCTAATCAAATTTTGAGAAATCTGCTAAGCTTATTAAGATCAGCGGATTTTTTCGATAAATGTTGATGTTTATTCATTTCATTCAGCTCCAGCTTTGAATATCTGATTTAGAATTTAGACCTAATACCTCTAAAATTATGCAAAATAGAGTTTAAAAGAAGATTGTAATAAAATTTGAATTCACTGGATATGTCGTTTTATAGTTTTGCATTTTAAAATTTAAAGAATTTATTAATTAATATTGGAATTTGAAAATTTTGATATTTTGCAAGATTTAAAACTTGATACTCTTATTATGATTAAAATTGAACCAACAGATTTTTAGGGTAGAAATGTTCTCAATCGAGCTACATACATAAGTATATGTGTAGTGTGTAGGCGGAAGAGACACAGTAAGTAAAGAGAGCTTATTAAAAGGCCCAAATATGAAAAATTTCATATACCTAGGTATACAAAGTATACAAAAAATTCTCAAAAATTCTTTTAAAAAAGTTGAAAACTTTCTAAAATTAACTTTTAGTTCATTAAAACCAACCCTCAATTACTCAAATCATATTTTTTTGGCAAATTGTAATCTGATGTAATCTACCTACTATTATTTTAAGCAAAACTAAAATTATACTTATTATTATACCTATGCTCATCTCCTCTTACTTTTTTTGTTCAATTATCCTCATAAATACCAATAAATTGTGCAAAATAGCCTCAAAGTATCCTCTACAATGTACAAGTATCTGTATTTCCAAAATTTTCGCAACTTTGTAGGCGATCTCAGAACCTGTCGATAAGTTTACAAAAAAACCATTTTTCAAAAATAATGAGACTTTATAAATCATTAAAAATTGTTGAAATCTTGTACAAAATTAAGCAAATTTGATATTTATTCGATATTTTTTTATTTTTGAAACATTACTCACTCGTATTTACAGATTATAGTTTAGTTATTCTAATAAATTATAAACAAAAAATAATGATACTTTGTTAATACACAGTGAACTCTCTATATAACGAAAACGAACTTCAAGTACCCTACAGACAAATCATTCGTAATTTAAACCTAGTTTGAAATTTGAAACTGAGGTCTAAATTACACTTTTAATTTATTTTGTAAATTGTAATAATACGGATAGTACCTACTATACCTAATATCTGTAGTAATTATTGTAGGGTACTCATAAACTTATACACAAAGAGTACCTAGCTATCTAAATTCAGTTGGTTATAGAAGCATGTCCTTTATGCAGAGGTTCTTTATACAGAGAGTTATCTGCTGTTACAGTAATAGGGCACAATAAAAGTTCTTTATAACTCTCTAACTGATATAAGGCAAATATTTTTCTTTTATTCAAGTTCAAGATACTCGTACATCTAATTATCCCTTGAGATATCTTATCTTATTTTTCGTAAAAAGTCTGTTTTTAAGCTTCTTTTAAAAGTTTTAAGAGTATGTTTTATCGAAGTTTTACTGTAAGATATCAGTACTAGTCCCTAATCTAATCATATAATCCAATTTAAGTTAAGCTCTTTTTAAATTACCTACTCTTTAAAAATTAATGATTAGGTAGATTTTGTTGAAAAAAAAACATTTTTTTAAATTTTACCTAATTGATTATGACTAATTTACCTACGTACATTTTGTTGACAATCATGAAACCCCTCAATATGATACATAAACCTACATACTGATACATACAAAGTATTTGAAGATAACTTTATCGATGCCTTATATGTACCCACTCCGTACAACTTATTGTGATTATGTCCTAATTCTACTTTAATAGGTTATTTTGCATTTTGAAAAAAAAAATTAAATTCTTGAAAAATACTGATAAATAAAGTATGTAGCAGTACGTAATGTATCACAAGTTTAATCTAGATTTGAGTTTTGTTTTTGATCTCAAAATAAACAATTTGAGTAAACTATTCGTATTAAACTACCTACTCTAAAAAGATCAATTTTTTACAAGATTTATCCTAATATCTATCAGTAGCAGTGATAGATATTTCAGATCTTTATTTCAGATCAAATACCTAGACACTTAAATACTCGTATTCCCAAATAGCAGATTCAAATTTCAAGTCTAATACTAATTACAGATCTGAAATTATCAGTATTGTTAATTAATTGTAATTTTCAAAAAAAATTGATTTTCTGGTACTGATACTAAGGCATGTAGGTATTAGGGATTAGATTTTGTAGGTTTGTTTATAAATTAAGTGTCTTAGTTTTTCGATCATCTACCTAACTATTTAGATGATCTATTTAGATGATGATCTAAATCTATTTGGATATTTTAAGTGTTAAACATGCGAGCATTCGGTGACCAGAAAATCTTTGTCTTCATCCAAAGTGGGTTCCCAGGCAAATCTTGTGAATTCGACGACAACCCTACAATTTATATGAGATTTTAGCATTGAAATTATTAAAAAAAATTGGAAAATTTTTATAAATTTTTCTAACCAGTAAAAATAGAATTGTAGAATTGTGAATAGAGCAAAGGGAAGGATTCCAAGCCAATTGGATTTTACCTGCAAATTAGAAAAAATTACATAATTTGTAGTTTTAGTTTTAGTTTAGGATTCTAAAATACAGCTTGTTACTAACTAAAGTATAGCATAGCCATACTTCATACTAACCATTAATAAAGAAACAACAGCAGCTAGTGATCCAGCCACAAAAACAGTACTTAACTGTAAAAGATACAATATTTTTAGAAAATCTTATAAAAATTAGATGCATATCTAATAGTCAATTAAAAGTTAACAAAATGATAGTTATTAATAAGATTTATACTTACCATAAATGAGAAAACAGCAGAACAATGGTTTCTCTATAAAATTTTTAAAAAATTGTAAAACTCTTAATTAGTACCTAGGCTAATTATTTACTATTACAGATAATTGGGTTTTAATATCGATTTTGAGATTTTGAGCTTTGATTTTGCTTAACCTAGGTATACCTTCTAGAGGATTGAAGACTTAAAAATATCCTTTTTATATGGATTTTAATGGATTTTTGAGAATTATGGAAGAATACTTCGATAACCTAAAGAATTCAAAACTTTTCAAAATTTCTAATCTTTAGTATCCTAAGTACACTACCCGCTACCCAATCTACATCTTATCGACTTTATAGATTGATTGGAGGAAATAAAAAACGAGTTATTAGTGTACCTTATTTAAGTATTATTAATTATTAGAACTTAATTTAGCTAAAAAATATAGAATCCTAGAGACTGAGAATTTTGTAAATATCTGTAAGTACATTACTTTTGCATAATGTATTCTATCTGTAATTCAATTATTTTATATACAGTATATGAAGGTACAGCTAGAATCAAAATAACATTGACCTTGAGAAATTTGTCAAAAAAGAAATTAAATTGTATCATGTTAACCATACACTACAAATATTCCTAAAATACTTTATAAAAAATTATCCCTTATATTGTATAGAAAGACTCAAAATATTATTACAATAAATATAGCCAAGTATAATCTGAGACTACCTATAAGTTTATTGTCAACTATCAAATCTCAATTCTCAAACATTTAAAAGGATATTCAGGTCAATGTCAACAAATAGTATTTTTATCTGTATCTTACAGTTAAACTTGCAATGATGAGAGACAATCCGAGTATAAAGACAGTTAAAGAAGGTAAAGAATATTCTAGAAGAAAAAAAATTAAAAAAAAAATTAAGTTTTAATTAGATACTTGTACAATTAGGTTATTGAACCTATGAGAAATTGCATTGTTTCCCCTACGAGGTCCTTTGGTCTCATAAATTGGGCCGAACCCTGCAATTGTCCTTGAAATGGTTGTAGCATCATATGCCTAAATTTAAATGCAAAAATACCCTTATTATGTAAATTTTGTGACATACTGGAAGAAAAGGGGTCTTATGATTATAGGTACTATACGTACTAGGTCATTTATTTAGACATTTTTTGAAAATAGATATTTGACCTCTGAGATTTAAAAATATCAAAAATTATTCAATTTTTTGATTTTGATGAAATTTTTTATCTTGGAAGATCAACTATCTAGAATTTATGATAAAACTAGATATATTCTGTAGTTGTGCGAATAGTCATAAGACCTTTTGTGTAACTAATTGTCTTTTTTATGATTATTTAAATTAGATAATAAAAATTAAAAGATCTTACCTATCACTGGGTTGTAGGAATAGAAGACACAGACCAGAAAGCCCGATGACCTGAAAACACAAATTTTACAAATTCGACATTGAAATCGAGAGAAAGTTGATCGCCAAATATCTACTGATATTCTAACTGACTGATCTTGAGGATCCTTAATTTATGATCATTGATCATAAAACTTAAGATTATAATTCATAATATATAGTCATTGTAAGTACAATTACAGATATATAGTTATAGCACACAAATGTGCTTATTAATTACTTATTTAATTGACAATACGACAAATTAACATGAACATTTCCATATAGAATTTGAAAAATTGTTACATTTTTTGAGGAGAATTTTGGGCAAAACCTTTTGCAAAATATCAAAATGCTTGTATTTAAAACAGGCATTTGTTCATTAGACAAACCTGCAACTAGGTAAATCAAATTTGGTCAAAATTTCGAGAAAAATTTCTAATTGTTTTATAAATATGACTATCATCCTAGTAGATAAGTACCTACTATAAAGTAGAACATAATCAAACTTGCTATCAAAAGATATCGATTTGGATTTGACATGCCTATTAGGTATTTTGAATTTTGGCTTACAAAAAATTTTGGCATTTACTAATAACAGTAGAGTACATGATATAAGTCAAAGACTAAAATTCATGCTGGTGGTAGGTAAGTACGAGTAGTAGGTACTCAGCAGGCATTTAAGTATACATATTATGTAGATATCTGTAGTGTAATTTTTTAAATTATCAAAAATTCAAATTTTTCTACAAATTATGTGTATTTACAATAAGCATCAAATACGAAGTAGGATACTTTTTATTAAACATTTTAAATATTAACCTACATTAAAACAATAAAAAACACACTAATTATTTCCTATATCGATTTCCTATAAAGTCTATACTATTTTTTATCTGTGTTTATCGTGAAATTATCTGGTAAAAGAGGCTTTTAATTATCCATTTAAATCAAAGATAAGTAGTCTACTAGTACTACTAGTGCTACTAGTAGTAGTAGGGTACAACGATAAGAAATTGACTTGTTTTATTTGAACTTTTTTCTACTACATTTCTTCTCAAATTAATTACCCTTAATTGTATTAGTTCATTTTCAATTTTAAAAAAATAGAAACTTACAAAGTCTATAATTCCGATGATAAGTGCTCCATTTTTTGTAGATAGGCAAAAACAAGGTCTTGAAATCCCCATTTCTCTCAAATATCAAAGGCAGAATCGATTAATTTTTATTTTCTAAAACTTGAATTTTACAATAGAATAGAATCCATTGGAAAACTTGTCAAAATTTTGACATTTTTGACTCAAATTCTTTCGACACAGGTATAGTAGAAGTAGACCAGAATCTTTAGAATAAATTTGAAAGATTAGAATGAGAATTGTTCAAATGGAAATTGAAATTGAAAATTTAATTTGCACCTGTAAGTGTTAGACTACTTTTTTCAATCTTCTTGTCTGACTATACTACAGAATATACAGATACTACAGAATAAGTATAGTAGTAGTACCCTACTATTGATATAGCAAGTATATTTTGCTAATTAATTATACAAACTGTAGTCTGAAATCTGTACAACACTTTCAAATTCGAACTCCTTATATCTTCTATAGAATCTTGCCTGTTATAGTTAAATGAATATTTAAATTAACTATTACAAGTGCATCTAGCCACTTATCAAGTAAAGATTCAAATATGCAAATCAAATCTTGGCAAAATATACCAAATTTTGGAACTCAATTTCTGATATTCAAATTCAAAAAAAATATTTAAAAAAATTAAATTCTTTATAATCCAACACAATTGCTTAAAAATCTTCAAAATTGTTCAAAAACTATCATCAAATATCAAAAATTGCTTAAAAATTAACATGAAATTATCACAAAATGTTCAAAAATTGTAAAAATATTTTCATAAAATTGTCAGAAAGACACTTTTACTTTTAAGTAAACTATCTAACTTAAATTAAATTAAATCTTTGTAAAAATTAAAGTTTTACAACCTTTTGAGTTAAAAACTACTATCAAGAGAACTTAGAGATTATATTCAAAAATATTTCCAAAGTATACTTACTCTACTTATAATTAGAAAGATTGAAAAGATTTGATTTACACTTTTGAACATGTACTTGTGAGTAAAATAAGTAATTTAGATACAAACTCCAAGTATTTCCTTACTGTATCACTTTACAAGGTGTTTAGATCAAACCGATAGAATAAAAAATCACACAATTTTCTAACTTGAGTTTGATTTTTAATTACAAATAAAAAATGAGTAATAATTTATGACTCATATTTATGAGCTAAACAATTACAATTATTTGGTAAGAAAAGTTATAAAATAAAACAAGCTGGGTCTTTGACTTTACTCCGAAGCACTTTTTTAAACTGAATTTTATCAATAATTGTAAATAACCATTTTTTATGTATTTAAAACAAATAAGTAATTATTAACAAATGTAAGTAATACACATAAAGTTGGAAAAACAAAATACAAGTTTGCATGCACCATTTACAGATATAGGTAGGGTACTATACTATTATTAGTGGAATAAAGGAGAATATATGAATAATATTTTCAAATACAATGGATAATTACAGGTATATACCTATATTTACAAGTATTATCACTTCTATATTCAAGCTGGTCTGTAAAAATTGTTTGTAACACTAAACTATACATCTGACCAACATATTAGATCATATTTTCCCAAAAATTGATCCTTTTGAGAAATTGTATGTGTAATGAATAGTAATTGGTTCATGGTCAATTATATTTATTCTAATGAGCTCTTTGGTCAAAAAAATTTAAAAAATCAATTAAAATTGGCCTTTTTCTGAGTTCGATTCTAATGATGAAACTAACTTTAAAAAATAGCTCAAATTAGCCTATAAATATTAGAACTTTGAACGAGTGAAACTTTGAAAATATACGGAGCTTATGCTAATTTATTTTCAATCCAGTTCCCTATGTTTTAAATATCTACCATACTTTTTATTTGATACAATTGCCACTGTACGTAGCACAGGTTAATCAGCTAGTATTTTTTATATAGGAATGTTGAATGCATGGGCTAAGAGCAAATATGTCTCGATCGACTCTTAAAAGGTATTTAAATATTTATTATTATTTATCTCGATTTGAGTTCTCAAGGTCTTGGCTGCGTCATACTGTATTAAATTACCTTTTTTATAACATCAAAAATAGCTTTGAAGCGAACCATACTATCCAACTAATTTGTCTGTACATTCAAATCACTAATTTTCAATATTATTTTTGAATCCATTAGGTTATATCAGAGTCCTATAGGGCACAATTTAAAAATATTTTTTTTGATCCTGAAATTTTCATATCAAAATTCTGGACATTTTTATAATTTTAGGTCATTAAATGACTTAAAACATATTTATATGAGCATATACCTTCACTCTCATTGTTAGTGTCAGTCGTCAGTATAAATTAGAATTTTGTTTGATACAAGATTAACTCTTCAAAATTAGGTTTGTTCAATTTTTCATATTAAGTTTTTTGATATAATAAATCGTACATTTCGAGCTTTCCGATCTGTTATACAAATAATCTTTAAGATTTTTCAAGACTCAATACTTAATACCTTTACCATATCGAATGCAAATTTATAACTACGAGTATTACGTATTTGATAATCCCTAAATGTATTCTTATCACAAAATTCGACCAATATCACAAAAAAAATGCCATTTGGATCAGGTAATACAGCAAAAGAAAAATTTTAACGAAAATTTCGATGAAAATGAAATTGAAATCAAAATTCAATACCCTACATTTTAATTTAATGTGAATTAAAGATGCCAAAAATAAGCCTTACAAGTGTGTGTTAAGAAGCTCATGTTAAATTATCTCATAAGAACTTAAAGTTTCACAATTTACCTACCTATATCAATAAAGCAGAATTATGCTTATAATTATGACATACAGATAAATAGGTATATGTATACTGTATTACCAAGTTAAATTTGTATGGTATAGTATAGTGCATAAAAAATGGGTGTATTTCACAAAAAAACTAATTAAGTTAATGGACTTGAGCTGAATTTTAATTATGGTGTTTTAAAATCTACTTACTAATATATGGATAGATATTTATTGTGGAACAGGTAGAGTATTTTTAGAAAAATTAAAACTATTTTATCTAGAGTTTAAGTACGATAGTAGTGTATTTATGTTACCTATATAATCTAAAAAAAAGCAAAATATGTAGGGTACCACTAAATTTAGTAATTTGCATAATATTATGTACTATAGTATTCTGTACATACTAACTTTATTTCCTTTTTTGAAACAAGTCAAGTTAATTTTAAGAGATCTTTGACAATATTAGTCCACAATCATTTAGGCTTTATGTAATACCGATAAATACAAAAATTTTGAAATTTTTTGTTACTGAAATTGTTGTATACAAAATAATAGGTTCTCTATGTACCTATTGTGCTAGAAATTTATTCAATAAGACTAATAAAAAACATAACATTGCCATAACATGATGATAATACCTATTTAGGTACAGTATACCTTTAAAATACGTATTAACTATAATAGGGTACAACTTTACAGGGTTTTAAATATGTTTATCAATTTTATTAAGCTCTGATAAATCTTATTTTGCTTACAAATTTGATATAACCAAGATCAAAATTGGGTATTTCAGAGCTTTGACAAAGCCTTCTTAAGCCTAAGCCTTAGACACTATTTCAATTAGATTATATCTGTACTTATTCCTTATTAAAGGATCTTTACCTCATACAGAGTTTTATTTTACAGTACCTTATCCTACAGATACAGATAGCTATTATTCTTTGATGTTTGAGATTGAATTGAATTTCAATTTTACCATTCACAAACAATAATCTATCATTGTTACCAAGTTTACTTAAAATTATTTTTTCGAAATTTTTTGGTTCTTTGAATTTGGAATCGAAAAAATTGAAAAAAATCAGAGCCATTAGAGTATATCATCCTAAAATATTGAATTTCTTATCTAATTTTTACCTTTAGTGTTCAAATATCTTCAGGGAAGTAGTCAGTAGTGGTCCTAAGTTGAGTCATGAAGAAGTCACAATTAAAATTGAAGGATAAATCCAATTCAAGATCTGTGGGAACTTCTCAGTCAAATGATGGGTTAATTGATTCCAGGTCAAATTTGAATCATCCATCTGCAAGTAGCAGTAATAATATCAATTCAACAGCAGCATCTGGTCAGTCATCTGGGACTCGAGACAATGTTTCAAGCTCATCAACCTCAAACTCTCGTACAAGACCCATTCAAAACCAGGTAGATACTAATAAATTTTGGTACCCTACTTTTACTTAATCTTGAATCTTGAGATCTTTTTTATGAAATTAACTAGGATTATTTTAGGTTTTTATTTAAAATTGCGAGTATACTACCTTTAAGCATATGTTTTATCTACCTAATAATAAGGTTTATATTTTTTAGGCCCAATCCCAAATCCTTGAGAGGTATAATAGCAGTTTAGCCGGCTTAGAGAATGAAAGGTCAAGACGGGATACATCTACATCATCCTTGGGGTTTAATGAGACTTCTTCAGGATCTCATGGTAAAATTTATTTTTTAATTAAATATACCACACTTGCATATTTTGAATTTAATGATTTTTGATGATACTTAACATTACAATATATAATTCTATCTCTATCTCTATCCAAACATTTCAAGGTCGTGATAGTGGATCTAGTAGAATTAGAAGTATACATCAAAGTCCAGCGGATCGAGCACGATTTCGTGCAGCTTTATTAGAAGAAGGAATAAAGCGCCAACCAAGACCTCAGCCGCAGAGATCCCCACCACCATCTGCGTTTGGAAGATCAGAAGTTTCTCCACAACAACAATCAAAGACCAGTCTGCTTCAACAAAGTTCAAATTCGACGATCGCACCACCATCAAGATCGAATGTTAGAGAATCAGGATTAAAAGAAAATTCACGACCTCAACAATCTAGGTCCAACATTCAACCTAGTTCTAGTTCAAATAATGGGAGTTCAAGTGTAGGTCAAGGGAGATCTGACTCCAGTTTAATTCAACGAAGTTCGACTTTAGCACCATCAAGGTCAGGTATTTCTCTACAGCAGAAATCGAGTTCCAATTCTGGTTCAAGTAGAAATCAGCAAAGTTCTCTGTGGTCACCTTCTAGAACGGAATCCTCTGGTGTTCCTGAACAAGAATCAATTCTTCATCGAAGAAGTTCTAATTTGAGCGAAAATAGTTCGGATTCAAGTTTTTTGGAACAAAGTAGTTCATCGTCCACGTTAACTCCATCAAGATCGAATATTTCTCAACAACAGCAACAATCAGGTTCTAGTAATCATAACCAAGGAAGGTCAAGTTTGCATTCTACTGGCAATCAAAGCTCAACTTGGTCACCTCCAAGTTCAGAGAGATTAAACGTATCTCGACAACAACAAAGCTCAAATAATCAAAAGTCATGGCCGATACAAGTAAGCTCAACACAAGATCAAGACAGATCGGGTTCCAATTTTAGTCAAAGCCAACAGAGCTCGTCCTACACACCATCAAGATCGCAAACAGTCGAACTTGAATATTCACAACAACAGCAGCGACCATCAAGATCGAATTATTCTCAACAAGAACAAAGACCAAATCCATCACAAACTCGAAGCTCCAATATCAGACAAAATGGACCGAAGAACTACAGTGAAGGAACACAAGCTTCAAGACCAGTATCAAATTGGGATAGACCTTCTTCAGCTCAACAAGATGACAGAGGGAATTATTCAAATGATGGTTCTAGAGGAAATTCAGCCTCACGCTCTGGTATACAACAACAGCAACCTTCTTCAAGTTCTAGTGTTCGAAATCAAACTCATTCTCCAAATCCAAATCAAAGATATCCGCACCAAAATGAGCACACCCGTGTTCCGTAAGATAATATTGTCATTCTTATAAATTTATTGAAATTTAAATTTAAAAAATGTTCTTAATTAATAATTTGGTTTTAATTACTAAACACTTTACTTAAACTATATAGTCAAGGAGTGTCCCAAAATGAAGAGTGTCCATGTCCCTGCAGTACTTTTGATCATGGATGTGCCCCACAAGATCAGCTGAGACGGCAAACTGGACACTTTTGTGAAGATCCAAGATTGATTCGAACAGCATTTTGTGGGAATGCTCCTTTCAGATGGCCCCTCATCATCTTACTTCTTTTACTCTGCTTTTTTCTATTCTTCCTAACTTTGGTTTTCTACGTGGAATTTTTGGAGCAATGGTCGAAATGTAGTTCAAAGTTGAGCAAACATGATTCTTGTCATCGAGACTATGAAAATGATGAATCTGGAGCAGGACCAGGATGCAGTCATTAAATTAATAAAACCATCTTGCTGATATAACTTGTATTCTATCTATAAATATTATATTGTTAATCTCTTACTATGTACACATCTAAAATGTAATTTATTCAAATGTAAATTTTATTAGTCAAATGTAAAAGTAGTAACTTTTAGTAATTTTATAATGATTAAGTATTTCTGGATGATTGGGAACTCCTGTAAACTTCAATAATATAATGATATACCCTACCCAATTAATTGTATGATACATTGTCAAAATTTCTTAAAATTCTCGATTTCCTGCAAAATTTTTTAATTTGATTGAGTAAATAAATGGCTATAATTAATGAAATTGAAATGTTTGCAAAAGTGTCATTTTAGCTTCTTGTTAGATAGGTACCTACTTTTAGATTATACTATACCAAATGCAATGAATCAGTTTTTTAGCTAGATTTCAGCTACGAAAAAGTATTCGAGATCAAATTTTGCAAGTAATTACATGGAAAATTGAGCCCACCAAGTGAGGTTTTTCCCAACTGAATCATTTGAATATCATTAAACCTTACTATCAGTAGTTAGATAATAGGTATCAGTCATCAGTAGATATTATTATTTCCAGTCTAAAATTTTACAAAAAGAATATTTGTGATTTGCATAATATTTCAACCAAACTGACAATAATCCTTTATAGGTAAGTATTTTTTATTATAAAATAAGCTTTTATTTAGTAGTTAAATTTAATATTTAAGTATAAACATTTATTAATTACATAAAATATATATTCATATACATTTATAAAATCCAATTTCGAGTAATTTCTAGTAAACTGTAGGGTTCAATTTGTCTAATTTTGATATGCCATCATAAAAAAACTTACAAAAAGTACAAAAAAATAAGTTGCAAAAAGGGCAAAATCTAAAATCTAAAATTACTAGGTACTTACTAACTAAACTACTAGTAAGTATTTACAATTACAATAAGGATTATAGATAATTAACTATTAAACAGATACAGGATAGATAACTTTTAATAAAAATTTCATTTTTTAAAGACTTTTTTGTACCATTTTTCTCATTTAAAATTGGCCTATTTGTATTTATGTTTAGTAGTTTAGGTATGTATTTTCAAAAAATTGACCATGTAGAGGTTAGTAGGTACATAAATAGATTATTTTGTACAAATTGTTCTCATTTAAAGGTCTGAAATTTCATACAAATTGTGTTTTGATTTATCTTTAATTTACAAATTGACTTTTTTTTCTTAAATTATATAACTATTCCTACATATTATATAATCTATTACAACTACTATATGTACTAGAGTCTAGAGTATAATAATAATCTATAGGTATTAAACACACATTGCAATCCACACACTAATCTGAACTTTAAACTACGAGTAAAATAAAATATTTCTAAAAAATCATTAAAATATACTTGAAATATGATATAAATATAAATAAGTCCATTTAAAATATCATTTTTATACATAAAAAATAGGAAATGTGGGTATTTTGTACGAGTAAGTTCATAAGATAAGTAGGTTGTAGTAAGTATGTTTGTATGTATGTAGTAAGAAATTAAATTAAATGCTTCCTACTTATACAGGATACAAGTAAAGGTTCAGAAATTCTCAAAAATTCTTAAAATTTGAAAATCTGAATCTAAAAATCGATAATGAAATGTTAAAATTTTGCATTAGTTTGAAAGGTTTACTCACAAGTTCCTAATTTGGTCAAATTTCATAAATTTTGAAGATTTTGAGAACTTGGACATTCTGTTTTTATATTTTGCTTATTTTTGATTCTTTGCTTATAATTAGCTCATAAAATATATAAAAAGCACAATTTGCTTTTTTAAGTTTTAAGTTTAAACCCTGAAATTTAGTCCTGAAAACCTCAATTTTGACCTAGATTTGGCATGTAAATGCAAGTAAACTTGAGGTTAAAATTTGGAATTCAGACCTAAGAATAATTAAGTAGGTATATTTGGAGAAGGCCAGTTGGCTGATTTAAAATTTAGAATTTTTTTTATATTTTGGATTAGAAATCTGATCCTTTACTTGGGTACTTTTGTATCTTATAAATAAGTAAATTGAATAATACCAATACCTTTGAGTTCTTTTTAAAGTCTTGTTCTGAGTTTTTTTTTATAAATTTTTGGATACATAATTGTTTTTTTTGAGAAAAAAACCATTTAAGTAGGTTATATGTACTGGTATAGACTTTTAAGCATCAACTTCAGTTTTGAGATCAGTTGAGCGGAAATCATGTAATGCCCAAATCAAATACATTTGGATGAGACCCCAGATCAAAATGGGTGCGAGTGTGATGACGTGAGGCATCACCAGGAAGTACATACACAGGATGTCTGCAAAACAACTGGAAAACCAGGAGAAATACATTATTAGACAATTTATTTAGCAAGTACTTTTAGATGGGATTTACTTACGCTTAGAGGAAATTGGTCTAATTTAAATATGATTTTAAAAGCTTTTAAAAGATCAGCAGCAAATGTAAAAATTATCTTAAAGTTAAAATTGACTTTAGTATAATTTAAAACGGAACCGGTAAAAAGTCTTAAAAATTTGATTATAAAAGTTCTTATAATCGTAAGTAATAGGTATGTATTACTACGATTTATTTATCTACTACGATTGAATTTTTAAAACCTAGTATCAGTATTTTAAGTCAATTTAGAAATTTAAAGTCTAGACAGACTTGAAAAAAATTATAAAAAGTGAGATTTTATTGAGATTTTATTTGAAATTTGGAATTATACAACTTTTGATGAAGTTTCAGATTAGGTAGAAGCCCCTATTGCAATTTTAAACTTGATACACTATCACTTACTAAACTCAATTTTTTTTTAATTTTTAAACTTTTAGGATAGTTTAAGGAAATGTAGGTATGTATATATAATGTGATAAGATTAATTGTTTTATTTACCCAAGAATCAAGACAATGTTCAGAACAAAAGCCAATGTTCCCATGATCGAGTCAGTCTGAAAAAGATATGAATTCATAATTAGAGAAAATATTACAAAATTTTACTAAATTTTGAATTACTTTGCAAACAGCAATCAGTATGAATAAACCGAGTATAAAGGTTGTAAGTCCAGGTGCCAAATAGGAGTTTGCCATTGGCCAAGTTTCTAAAAAAATCTTATTAATACTTAATAAAAGATAAAATTTTCAAAATTTCTTACGGATTTCTGAGTGAAACCATCTGAAGAATTCCTCAAAAGAGTTGAAATTTGGTGCAGAGTGTACAAAAATTCTATAAAAATAATCAAAATAATCAATTTTTTACATAAATTACCCAAAGTTGTTGTCTAAAATTGGTTTATAAATGTATAATACTTTTTAAAATTATTAAAATTCTCTACAAACCTGTCAGAATCTGCACTAAAAATCTCATAAAGGAGATACCCGACACCACCAATCGTAGCTAATCCAACCAACTGGACAAAATTCATAAAAATTATTTCATTTTTAATAGCATATTTATAAAGGAAATCATTAAAATTATACTCGTACTTATATATAATTGCTTATGTAATCTAATCAAGTAGTAAAATGTAAAAATTCTTCCGGTATAACTATACATTATAC